>JAOWBW010001606.1:0-245668 GCA_026119855.1 Campanula takesimana
GAGTCCTGTCGAGATGGAACAAATTCATCTATTTCTATATAAACACAACTATAATGCTATAATTAAATTATTTCTACTGTATACAGTAACGATGTAAAGAAAAAGCAGCAACATAGATATACGTGATTCTAAAGCAAAGATTTCAGAGAATAAAATTATTTCAATTGGTTCAACCAACTGAACATGTACCACACAGTACAACACCTTTTAGCTATAAACCATATCATCGTGAAATTTTATTTTTGATCCATTGAAGATAAGAGCTAGCACAACACCTGCAACATTGTAGTGTTAACCACCAATGATTTGCAAACTACATGACTACGGTTTATTCACAAAATATCATCGCAGAAGAAAACCAAATGCCTAATACGACCGCATTGCAAATTAAGGAAGAAAAAACCAAATGCCCAAAATTGACTTTCCCAAATTCAAAATTAAAACTTGAATTTCATAAATAGAAATTTCAATTTAGGGTTTCAAGATTAAATTTATAATCTGAGATTGAAGCCTAAATTTGAAATCACTAAATACCGAGAGATGAGAAATAACAAATTACCTTCAGTTTTCACAAATCACGGTAGCAAGACAAGCCGACGATGGCGTTTGAGAGTAGCCGACGATGGCGCTGGTATGACGATGGCGGTGTGATGAGTGGGCTAGAATAAAGCGTCTGTGGGAGAAGGAGAAGGAGCACACCTCGCACGGGGCTTGCAGCAACACAATGTAATTAAATGAAGGAGGAAGGCAGTGGAGGCTGACGGGAGAGGGGAGGAGTGGGTGCGGCGGTTGGGGAAGGTTAGATAGCGGGCTGGCGATGGCTGGAAAAGGCTTCGGTCTAGTCGTCGCCGGTCGTCGTTCTCCGTGGGGAAGGGGAAGGGGAAGGTATAGGGAAGGGTTATCGTGGGTTTGTTTGGGTTCGAAGTGCGAATGGCGGGGGGAGTTGTATTTGGGTTAATTTCATCAATCCCTTTCATAGCGCTTGGTTAAGGAAAAAAAAAGTCGATTTATCAAACGCAGTTACATAGCGGTCTATTGTGCTATATTAGCAAACCAAAAAATAAAATAAAAAAAAATTACAGCTTACGAAACACTAACTAAGATAGCGTTTTATTATGCGCTATTGTAGCTCTGTACAACCATAGCGTTTTCGCTCCAGCGCTATGCTAGCTAATTGAAAAAAAATAAAATAATATAAACGGCTGGGCTATTAACCCTATGCGCTATCTAAGGCCCTCTCTTAGATAGCACTTTAAAAAAACGCTATCTAAGTTGCGTTCCTAAAGCCCAATTTGTACTAGTGCTAGGGCATGAACACAATCAATCTCCCACTTGCACTAGGCCCAATCATACATGTATCTAATACCCATGGACCTAACATGACCATCATTTTTGCTTGTGAAAGTTCCCTTTGTTAGCGGGTCAGCTATGTATCATCCGTTGGTATTCTGCAATATCTCCACGTCTTTTCTCTTGATGATTTCTCAAATGAGATGAAAACGCCTATTGGGTTAGCAATGCTAGGAACACTTCTAATTCAGTAATGAATTTCTTGATCTAAATGGCCTCTTTAGCAGCATCCGATGCAGCTATATACTCAGCTTCAGTTGTAGAATCAGCTACTGTACTTTGCTTAGAACTCTTCCAGCTTACAGCACCACCGTTTAACATAAACATAAAACTAGATTGCGCTCTAGAGTTTATCTTTGTCAGTTTAGAAGCTTGCATCTGTGTAAGCATTTACAACAAGATCACCTTCCACACCAACATATACCAAGAACGAATCTTTAGTCCGTCGGAAATACTTTAGAATCATTTTGGCAGCTGTGAGCGCGCCCCTCTTTTGAACCGCCCCGAGTTTTTGGCTTCGAGTTGTAAGGACTTGATTGTTGCTCGGTTGTGTGAGTCGCCACATGTTTAACAGAACACGGACCATGAGATTCTTGAGTTTGGGGGTTAAGTTATGTATTGGAAGGTCAAGGAGCACCCAATCCACCCGATCTAGGATCGGTCTTGCTTACGAAATCATCATCATCATCGTCAAAATTATGCATTCATGTACTAAGGAAACGAAACAAATAAATAATTTCTTATTTATTTGGGATGTCGGATCATGTGCTTCGAGACCATCTCTATGGATTGGAGAGGCTCTAGGCTGATCCTTTGATGGTATCACACTACTTCAAAGATAAAGAAGGGGATGAGAAGGTACAAAACAAAGAGTTTTACTAAGCGTTCCTTCGAGAATCTATGGATGGCCTTGATGATCCAATGAACTTGACTTGAATGGTGTCATGGAGGCTTGAATTTCGTGGGTAAGGAAGAGAGGCTGATTATGAGGACCTCTTTGATCATATTTGGAGTGGTTTTGTCGCGCCCCAGACCCGTGGTCCTACTTGGCCCCACGCTCGGGATACGAGTGGAAGACGTCATAAAACACTTTTGAATATTTTTTTCGAATATACTTTCATAAAGTTTAACAAAATTCACACTTGAAGTTCAAAGACTTCCACTAATCTTCAAACAAACTTTTCAAACCACTTTCACAAACAAAATTATTTAGCCCGAAGTCTTACAAAATTTTATACAAATGTACATACACCAACATTATCCAAATTATAGGTGTTACAAGATGATGAAGTCAAGGAAACTCTACCCAAAAGGTTATACATCTATGTAATGTAACCTTGACAAAACTCATATCCCAAACTCTTACCACCACGACGTCCTCCCGTGCAATTATCCTATTCCTGGGACTCGCCTTTATCTAAAACAGTAAACAAATAAGGTGAGAATGAATCCCAGTAAGCTACTAAAATGCAACTACGTTACATGCTGATATGATAATCATAAGGAAACTATATCAACAAATAATCATATAGCATATAGCACAGAACATGAGAGGCTCCCTATCGCCAACCGTCTCATACCGGTTGGAAATAACGACCAACTCATCAGGCAGCACGTAAGGCTAAATTATTCACTCATACATGGATACTGAGCCAAGGTTCTCGAATCAAACATATAACCATCTGAGAGGTATCAACTGAGCAGCATCAAAGAGCTGAAGCTGGATCCCGAAAACCAAACCATAACCAATAGAACCAAAGAAACCAGAGAGGGAAATATGACACATAGTCATAACCCAAGTGCTCACTCGAGGGAGCTAGTTCATCCCATCCAAGGCCAATCTGGACTGAGGGTTAAAAATGGGAAACCAATGGTAGAAGCCTTACAATGAACTTGGCTCGTGTGCCATTATAATCCCTACCACTGCCCGACTCCTCAACACAAGACCAGCTGGACTTTAACACTAGCATAGTAATGAATACTTGCTTAAACAATAGCCAAGGACAATGATTTCAAAGTAGGGAACCAAGCCAAACACATCACAAAGATGAACCAATCCAAACCACATCAAAAGATGTTCAACTATATCCAATTAACATTTAGTCAATTCCACAACACATATGTTCACAAAAGAACCAATTTCAAACACTAAGGTGTTCCACAACAACCCTCTAAGTACTCTAGGATATCACCTAAGACCTAGACCAAGATTGAACTTTAAATCACTTGGAATGGAACAACTCAACTTTTCCCGTACCCTGGGCGGTCGCCCACACCAGACTGTGCGGCCGCCCAAACACTCTGTCCCAAGACAAAAATCTTCCAGATAAGTGTGCGGATCGCACGCCCTATTTGGGCGGCCGCCCAACACACCCGCCAGACCAAAACTTGAACAAACTATACTCCTTTCGTTTCACCATCCAAAAATTGCAACACTTAACGTTTATAACTTTACTAAGACTACAAAATCAGTCTCAAAAAAACTTTAATACTACTTTGAGCCAACCAAACCAACATACTAAATACTCCCTTTGTCCCAAAATTACAAGTATAACAAATATTACCCAAATCGCAAAATAACAATTACAAGTATCAATTATAAATATAATTTTTCTAATATACTAATATACTCATTTAGGGATACTTTCATTTAATTTCCCCGTCCCAAGAATAATAGTATAATTTTATAATATACTTATTTAACATTTAACTCAAGTTAATATTTTATCATCCCACAAGTAGGAGTATACTTTCAAACACTTATACTAACATTCTCAGGATATACACATACTCCATATACATCCTTGCATATAACCAAGTCACTTACCCAGTATAATTATACTCCCTTTGTCCCAAATAAACAAGTATCACAAATAAATTTTTTTTCAAAATAATTTCACCACATATCACACATATAGCAAATATATGACCATTTTACTATTTAAGGGGAATTAGTAACTTACCTATTTCCCGAAAAAGTATCGCAGAAATATGTTTTGTTCGGGTAGAAATGACCTACTCAACGCCCTGATCATTTTTATATAATTAGTTTTTTAAACGGGTAAGTAAATAAAAAGAATTAAATCGAAATGGGTTGAACTTACTTTTTTTCTTCGTGAACCAGAGAGAGTAAATGGAAAAATGGAAAAGTTGGAATGTGCATACGCAGAGAGAGAGAGAAAGATAAGAATGAATTGATTTTTATAAAATTTCCACTTTGGTCCTTCTACTTTCATTTTGAGCAAATAAGCCCCTGAACTTTAAAGTTACACTTTGGACCCTAAAGTTTCAACTAACTCATTTATTCCTTTTAACAAAATTTCTACTAACACTTTAACTAACTCATATGCTCAAATAATATATGCATGTCATAAAAATATTTTCTAACACATAAAATGCACATATAATGTCAAATTAAAATCCCCAAAATATAAAATAAATAGGGACAGGTTTTGGGGTCGTTACAGGTTTTGGGTGAATGACCATTCTAGAGGTTTTTCGGTTCAAGAACCTCTATATTTATAGGAGTTCTTGACCTAGGGTTTAAGCCAAAAAGGTAAGTTTGAATGGGAATCAAGGACTTGATCTTTAAGGAAGTATTTTGGACTCTGGGATCACTCATTAGGTTTTTCCCGGATTGCTTGAGTGCTTGCCAAGAAACAGGTTAAGATCAACAAGGAAACTGACCAAAACCCGACTGTCAAGGGGATGTCTCGTACGAGATATCAATGTCTCGTACGAGATATCTTAGTGTGCTGGAATTCACTTTTTTCCCTCTACAGTAGTTTTAATGTTCATTTGGCCCCTGACTAACGGAGTCAGTCAGAAACTTAACGAAACATGTCCAACTAATGAGTTTCGACCCAAATCAAAGGCGAGACACAGAAGTAGTGTGACTATGAATGAATGTCCAAAATGGGGTGTCTACAGAGCCCATCGGCGACGATACTTATGGATGAAGTAACGTTGTCGATAGAAAAGACGCCATTTTTGAACTAGAGGTATGGTCATGCTAAAAAGCTGCCTACATATTCCTCAGAAGAAAATCAGACCAAACGTAGTTCGACTCCAAAACTACGCAAAAACGGGGGTTTAAGGTATTTTGAAAATCATTTTTGAAAACAAATACTTGCGGTAAGTAAAGTTTAGAGTTTAGAGAGTAACCCATACTAAGGAATCAATGGCCTTGACCCAATTTTGAATATACTCCTTTTGGTTGATGATGAACCGTCTCCAGTTGCAATCCATACTGAGGAATCAATCTCTTTGACTCCAATTCTGAATATACCCTGTTGTTGATGACGAACCGCCTTCGGTTTGGAGACACCAGTTACCCGGACCTTATTTCTCCTTCCAACGAACTTGCCTTTCCGTCAGAAAAGTGAATCCTATATTATTAACATACGTCTTGATAACAATTATCGGACTCTAGTTTTGGAGACGCCAATTACTTGGATCCATGCTTCTCCTTCCAACGAGGTTGCCTTATTCGCCGGAAAATATGAATCCTATTGCCATTAACATACGTCTCGATGACAATTATGGGACTCTGAGGGGTGTGAATCCTATGCCATTTACATACGTCTCGATGGCAATTATGGGACTCCAAATGGTGGGATCCTGTGTTATTAACTTACGTCTCGATAACTGTCTCGGGATACCCAGTTGTAAATCCTGTGTCATTAACGTACGTCTCGATGACAGTCATGGGATTTAGAGTTTGCTGATGCAGATGGTTGTTGCTCACCATGATCTTGGATGTGCGGTGAGAATAATTCGTACTGAGAAACAACTTCATTTGTTCCAATTCTAAAAATACTCCTTTGTTGATGACTCAATGTTCCATCTTAAACCGGGTTCAGATTCGACCTTTCAGTCAAAAGCATGGCTTTTTCTGACCTTTCTGTTGAAAGCAGGGCTTTCCTGGAATTTCCTAAGATAGGGTTTTCTGTGGATTTGCTGGGGATATCTCGTACGAGATAGGGAAGTCTCGTACGAGTGATCCCTATTTTTGGCGCATAACAGCGCTGATTCAGTGATTTTCAAATCACTTCTTCATTTTATTCTCGGGAGCTTTCAACCCTAGACGAGTTCTTACACAAAAATCTCTATCCCTTTCAAGTTTAAGTGATTCCCAAGCCTTTCTAATGGCCGGTGCACATCGTTCGCACAAAAAACACCTCTTTGGTAGGCACATGAAGGGTAAAGTGTGGGCGACGGATGAGTTGTGCCCATACTCCGAGGATCATATTTCTCATGCTATTCGGATGAGGCGGGTAAGGATCTCTTCCTTGACTGAGTTCCCATGCCAATTTTGTTGTTGCATGTCTCAATTTAGTGCTTTCGCGGTCTGACTTTTGTCGATTTTCGCCTAGAATTATCGCTGCTAGGGTTTATCATGCATGGATGATATTTCGATGGGGTTCTACCCTTGTTGACATTGAAAATCATTGTAGTATAGTAGCACATGATTTTGACTATCGTTCTAGGCAATTCTGCGATTTTTTCGGGTAAAATGCTTAAATGAGGATTTTACTGATTTTCTGACATTCGTCCCTTTTGCCTTTGTTGTTTGCAGCCATTCAGGATCGTCAATAACTGTAGAGTCAGCATACGAGCCGTTGCTGAGAGGTGGGCAACTCTCAATGGTGAAATGAAAGAGGAGATTGAGAACCTCGGGCTTAAGCCCTTCTTTGATGGCTTAGTCGGTAAGAGGAGGAATGTTCACTTGCTCCAAGCTATTCAGGAGCGCTGGTGGGACAGTACTCATACCATGCATATGTGGTGGGGGGAGGTCACCATGACTCCTACTGACTTTCATGCCATTACCGGGCTCTCTATCGCCGGTGAGCCACTTGAGGTTGATACTGACTTTTACCCAGTAGTGATGATATGAGGCATTTTCTGGCATTTTCTGTCCGTACCCTAGGCAAGGGTGTCCCTCTGAAGGCTTTGAGGGATAAGGTTGATGCCTATATTACTGTTAATGCTGGTCAGATGCACCTCACTGGCACCCGTATCGTAGTTGTCTGAAGCTTTCTGTGGTGGGTCTTTCTGAGACGCTTTTGCCAATCATGCATCGACTGACCTTTTCACTCTGCTGAGGTGCCTGAGGGATATGCAGCATTCCACTGATGCTAGCTGGGGTTTAGCTGGCTTGGCCCACTGCTATGTGGCTGTGGATGAGAGTTCGCGGGATTGTGCAAACGGTGGCTTAGGCGGCTACAGTCATGCTTGGGAGGTATGATACTTATCTTCTTCTGTATTCCTCCTTTGTTTCAGCCCCAGTTTATTTTGATAGCATTTTTTTAGCTATTGTGTATTGACATCTTTTGTGTTTCTCCTATTTTGCAGGCCTGGGGTTACGCCATGTTTGGTCTCTTCACTTTCAACCTTCAAGACAGCACTGTTATGTTCCCAGATACTTTGAGATGGCGCCGGGGTAACAGGGATACTCGTGATGAGCAGGCAGAGGGGGATGATATGCCGGTGGAGCGTATACGGCTGTATTTTGACAGATGGGAGGCCGCTCCTAAGTCCGCTGTTGCTTTCTTTCCTTGGCGGAGTTTGGGCATTGATCATGTTTACGGGTTTGCTGGTATGAAGTTACTGATGATTGGCCTCGGTGGGGATGCTTTTACTTAGGAGAGAGAGTCTCTCGCCAGTAGGATGGTGGCAGGATCGATGTCCTTGTTCCCTTGGACCCACCGGCCCATATGCTTAACTCTTATGCTATCGTGGAGGAGGAGAGAGATAACCTCATTATTGGTCAGGATGCTTTTGACCATATGTCTCTAGAGGCCGATTATCAGGACTTTCTGGCTCGTCTCATGCCCCGGTTGATTCTAGAGGGTGATCAGGCTCATGCCTAGGGGGTTGTTCATGTCCCTTTCCATCCGCAGCTTGGACCAACTTCATTCTCCTACAGCATGGCTGAGGGAATAGAGAGCACCGAGGACCTTCCCGCCTAGTACGATATGCCTGAGGGACTCGTACCTCCTGCTGACGTGACCATTGTATGGTTTATGACCCTTCCTTCGTCATTTCCTTCATTCTGCCATTTCATTTCTCTATTTATCATTTATCTAAATATTTTGACATCTCTATTCGTTTCTTCTCAACAGGTGCCCATCACTGAGTATAGAGAGGTCGCCGGATGGCTCGACCAATTTATGGCTTATGCCAAGAGGGTAAAGAGAGAGACCGCGGATCTCTTAGGCCTATTGACTCGCCAGACAGCAGAGTCAGCTTCTTGCGGGAAGAGACCTCGGACTGACGAATGATCACGTGGCAGTGGCGACATCTCTTTTCTTTTGATGCCGGAGTTGATAGGATCCCATATCCCTTCTTTTTGTTGATGATGTATTTGTTACCTCGGTGTAGGCGAAGACAATTTTTCTTTCTTTGGTTTGTACCTATGCAACAGTTAACTCCTAACTCTAACACACAATACTTTTGTTAATTTTAGGTTTTATTTCTGACTGTGTAATGGATTGATTCACATCCGGTTGGTCAACCAAGGGGTATTTTTTATGAGATGAATTCGTGTTGGGTCATTTGTAGGTGATGTATGAATTGTTTCAGGTGCATTTCTGAGGTGATTGAGACATGTTTTGACTTGTCAGGCAACCTAAGATTTGAGCAGAGTTTCAATTATCTGAACTGGGAGATGCCTCGTATGAGACATCGATGTCTCGTACGAGTCATCCTCTGAATCTGCGACTGTTTCTCCTTTTTCCTCGGGGATTTGGTGTCTGAACTTGTATATAAACACCTCTAGTCCATCCTAGAATACCATGAAGCCTTAGATCAGTTCTGGGAACTTTTATTTTGAAGTAAAATTCTCAACCTTTTGCTCTCAATGGCCCCGAGCAAGTCCGTCCCTTCATCAATATTGTTGATGAGTTTTCCCTAGACTCGGAATTAGTTGAACGCTATAAGAATTACCTAGCGACGTTCTTTCGCTCGTTTGGCAAGGATCATCAAGTAAAATTCGTAGACATGTTCGGTTTTAAGATTCTTTTTACCTTGAAGAATCTAAAACCGGATTGGGACCTTTTAAAGGGAGAGTTGCACACGTTTTTGGGATCCTTCGATTCATCTCTTCAACTTTTCACTTAATGAGATGGTCCCCACTGTAGAGGAGATGGCGGCTATCCTGGATATGCCATTAACAGGGGTGATTGCGGTGCCCAAGTATGACAAGGTACCGGCGGAACCTCTCAGGGATTTATTGAGTATAGGCCTTCCTGAGGCGCAGATTTATATTCATAATCGCCATGTTGATCTCCACGCTTTGCCTAGGAGATTTAAGGGTCGGGTGACTCATGGTCATGGTGTGGATTCCCAATGTTGCCTCTTGGCAATGAGCTTATTTCGGAGCGTACTTTTTACGAGCAAGTGCGGCATGGCGGACATAGAGCTCGTAGACATCGTTCTGCAAGCTAGAGGACGTGCCTTTAACATAGTCCGTCTTATCTTGGGGGAAACCCTTCATGGTCTTGATGAGTTACACCTAACCGGCTCTATGACTCAGGGAAGTCCCTTATTGTTGACTATTTGGCTCAGAGAACATTTTAAACTGTTGGACTCTCCGACTGAGTATTCTCCTTATACTTTCCATAGGCGGAGACTATTGGTGAAGGGTCTCAGCATTGAGGAGTGGGTCCATCTTTTTGCCAAAGCAGAGACTGATGATATTGCTTGGTGCCCATCCTTTTGGAAGGTGAAGAGGTTTGTAGCTAGTACCCTTGGATACGACAGGGTCGTCCTTCCGGGTTTGAGGGATTCCTCTTTCTATTTTTCTCGGAGGGTAATGCGACAATTCGGTCAACAGCAGGACGCTTTCGTGTTAGGGGGACGGTCTCAAGACATTTGTTTCATGGACTCAGAGTTCTCTACGAGCTTGGCTCGCGCTTGGGGGAAAGGCACCACCATGGACTGTTGGACCAATCTTCGTCATGATGGAGGGAGAATCTATTTGTCAGATAAATATTTGGATTGGTTTCTGAAAGAACTCCGTCCCAGTTTCGAGGGTATTGATGAGATTCGCCGCTCTCTGTTGGGGGACCAATTCGATCCTAGCTTGAATTTGAGGAGGAAGGAAGCTAAGGAGGATCCTTCTAATGTCAGAGTAGATGACACTAAAGACTTTATGGATAGTGACTTTTATGAGAAGAGAGCAAAGGGACTTCCCGGTAAATTTCAAGCTCTTGATAGGCCTCATGTGTTTACAAGACTGACTCCCTCGGTGTTTAGTAGACTTGATCTTCCTCCCAGTTTCGAGATACCTTTACATAAGAGGAAAAGGAGTGACAAGGCGGACCGTGGTCAAGCCCCTACTAAGTCAAGAAAGAAATAGATCCTTAGGAGTATCGAGAGATTGCTATAGATAGACCGATGCTTAGAATTTTAGTATTTTATTTATTTTCTCTTGCAAGTTGGTATTCGTGTTAGAAATTTTCTTATTGCTTTCTCGGAATGCATTCAGTTAATAAGAAAACAAGATTTTGATTTTATTTATTGAATAGACCGGACCAAAAGGCTGCCTACGTTCTCCTTTTACATCAATTAATAAGGAGCTCAGGTCATCGTAGTTCTTGTTCAAGAAAGAGAAAAATATGTCTGCTGTCTGACATGTCTCGTACGAGACATAGGTGTCTCGTACGAGACTGTTCACTATTTTTTTTATGCACACCCTGAATTTTGCCTAGACTGCCCTTTCAGGTTTTCAATCTAGCGGGCTTCTTTTCTCGTGCCTTTATTATTATTTGTTTGAAATAGGGGACGGAGCTAGGAATAGTACTTCTTCAACTTGTCCATGTTGACGGGCTTCGGTAGCTGATCTCCATCTAGGTCTGCGAATTGTACCGCTCCTCTGGAGAATACCTTCTTGACTATGTAAGGGCCTATCCATCTTGGTCCCCACTTTCCCATAGGATTGAATGGTCCAGGACGATGTTCACGTAGGACAAGGTCTCCTTCTTTGATGTTTCTGGATTTGACTTTTTATTGAATGCTCAGGCCATTCTCCGTTGATATGCTTGGATATGCTTGGTGGCTCGAAGTCATCGTTCATCGAGCAGGGCTAGTTGTTCGTAACGGCTGTTGTAGACACCCCGCCTTGGACCGCTCACCCCGATTGCACACTTGATTTTGTGTTTCTCCCTCTTTTAAGTGTTTTCTGTTAGTTTCTGTTACTTTGGTTAAGTTCAGACGGACTCCGTTAAGTCCCGGGACTAAACTGAATAACAGTTCTAACTTTCTAGTCTATTCTGTCAAAAATTGCTTTTCAGAGTCGCTCGCCTCCGCCTCTTGAGGCCAGACGCGCGCGCCTTCCGCCGCCTAGGTGGGATGCGCGTGCTTCTGGGGTGTCAGTTACAGATTCTGCCCAAGAATCTCTCCCTTGCTCATTATACATGATTTTGCCCGGGAAAGATTTCTTGGAGACTCCGTTTTGCTCCAAAAACTCCACTCTTTCAACTATAAAAACCCCTCCAATCCATCATTGGAAGAGACCTTTTTCCTCACTTCTTTTCTAGACTTTTCCTTGGGACTTCTTTTAGACCTTTTTCAACTAAAAAGCTTTGGAACTCAAGAAGTATTCTCTCCAAGTATTCAACCTCTTCTTCAAGGCTTTTCAAGAGGTTCTCTTTGAAGGATACTATAGGTAAATGTCTTAAACTTTTTTCTTCTTCTTCTTCTTCTTCTTCTTCTTCTTCTTCAATCAAATGTGCAATCACCCCAAAACCACTTGGGACATGACACCAATGGTCCTTTCATTACATTGAATTGGCCTAGGAGTCATCTCCCTACATTTTAAACTTTAAAACCCCTTTTTATCATCATTCAAATAGGAAGAACACATTTATCTTTAAAGTGAATTATGAACAAACAAGACCGACTTTGCTCGGGCGAAATGGGTGTTTAAGTACTTCCCATTTCATAACCTAACCCCCGAACCCCTCAACCCAAAGAATCTCTATTTTCGTAAATCAAACTTAGGCTCATAAACATTAGGTTTTCTTACGTTCTTCAAAAACGTGGGTGGCAACTCTAAAACACAATTAGACATCCTAGGACGAGCTCGCGCGCTTTGGCCTAAAGCCGCGGCCTCTGCCCCCGGGGTATCTACAGTGGCGACTCTGCTGGGGAGTGCTTGAGGGTTAAACTTGTGTTTTTGTTCATAATTCACTTTTCTGGCCATTCTGGAAATTGATATGGGAAGTGCGCGCCTCGGACCTTCATGGTCCAAAGCGCGCGCGTCCCACGTCAAATTCCAGAATCGCCCGCCTTCCATGTGTTCTTCCTATTCTTCCTATTATTTCGTGCTAACAAACATTGCAGGGGTTTCATCACACAATCAGGACCAGGGCAATCCCCTGAGTTCATAAGTTTCTGATAATCTGACAGGTTAGCCCAGAAGCGGGCGCCTCCCAGATACAATGCGCCAGGAGCGCACTTCCCACAACACCAGCCCAAGGCACGCGCTTCTGGGCCAATTTCCAGGGCAAAAACAGGTTTCAGTGACTGAACAGAACAGTGGGGTGTGGGCACAGTTGCCTGCATCAGAACAGAATTGAACCCTTGGACTGTTTAACTTTGTGTTTATTTACCGGTCACACGGGTGATTCGGGAGTTGTAATTTACGTGCTTATGTGTTTTTTTTATCTTTTCTTTTCAAAAAAAAATAAAATAATATTTTGTCACGTGATAGACCTCACACTGCATGCACATTACTCCTATAAATTGCTCACTATCGAGTGCACAAGTCCAACCCCAAACCCGTCGAGGCCCGTCCTAGAAGGTTTCAAGCTCCACTCGACCTTGACTCTTTCGAAGCGGTAAACCTCAGCCCGTGGCGTAGTTCATGACTACATGCCGGGGGTGACCTTTAAGCCTCTCTTTAGCCGAGCACAAACCACACAATTCTAGTTAGGGTCTAACTCTCCGTGACCAAGTCGGTTTCCATGTACCGAGATTTCCCTAAACTAATGTCTTCAAATCATACATGCCAACTTGTTGAAACGGGCGCAATAAAAATCCGTCCCCGCATGTATGCTTTACTACATTAATTTAGTTTAATCCCGACACATGTAGGATTCACAAACGTGATGGAATCCGATGAGTATATGGGACCGCGAGATGGTCTATATACTAGTGTGACGATTCCATTATCTTCTTAGAAACCCCAAAAGGGACCCATTCCCTCCGACTTATAAAATAATAAAAAAAAGAGTCTTTTTCTTATGTGGTTCGAGTCGTGTGCCCAACTGTGTGTTCTCAACCTCTTCATGGACCGAAAGTGTGAACCGAGACTGACAAGGGCTACTTCTCCAATTATAGGTCCGATTGGTACTCTCCGCTTCTACAGGAATTCATCCAACCGGCTTGTTCGTGAACCGATCACTCCAACAGCTTCTGCATCATCAATGGCCGGCGACTCCAGCACCAACAACGCCATGACTCTCGAGCAACTCTCTGCCATGGTCCAAACTCTTCAACAACAAGTCACCACTCTTCACAACGAGGCTCAAACCAAAGAAGCCTTGTGGAAAGCTCATGTCGACAGTCAAAGGGAGGCCCACGAGGCCGAGGTTGACCAATTGAAAGCCAAGCTCCTCAAGCTCTCCAAGAACAAGGGGGTTAATGACAATGAGGAATCTGAGTGGACCGAGGGTTTGTTTGAAAGCCCATATGTCAGTGCCCGTACCAAAAAAGTGGGGGGACCAAGCACCGACAACAACGACCCCAAAATGGTCGATTCCATCATGGCCTACATTGATCAGAAATTTGACGGCCTCAACATGGGAAAAGGCTCCAACACAAGCCTTTATCAGTCATCCATCCTCATGAGCACGATGGCCGCTCACCCGACAAATTCAAGATGCCCGACATTAGAAAGTTTAAGGGAAACTCATGCCTGATAGCTCACATCGAGACTTACATTTGGGCTATGGTTCCGAAGAAGGTCTCCCCAAAAGTTATGGCTCAATGCTTTCCTCTCACCCTCGAGGGGGCGGCAAAGGATTGGTATGCAACTCTCCCGCTCACTGTCCGTCTTGATTGGGATGCCGCTATGCTTACCTTCAAAAATCAATATCAAGGCAACACCACTCACCGGCCCACAAGGAAAGAGCTCGTGAACACCACCCAAAGAGACAATGAGTCGTTCATTGACTTCACAAGGAGATGGAATGACAAGCTCTCTGAAATTGTTGAGAGGCCAAACACAAAAGAGCAAATGGACATCTTTCTCAAGTGTCTCAAGATTGATCTCCGCACCCACCTAAGTGGGGGTTGCTACTCCGACTTCTCCCAAATGTATGAGGCGGGGGTACGCATGGATGACTTGCTCAAAGAGATTAAGAAGGCTACTCCTACCTATCGTTACAAGGCCGCCTCTAATTCAAATAAAGAGGCTTCTGTCAATGCCGTTACTACCGAAAAGGGGAATTACAAGAAGGTCCCTCCACCACAAGGCAAGCGGTTCCAAAACGACCGCGTCTACACTCCTCTCAATGGCATGACCATCACCGAGGCCTACGAAGCTCTAAAGGCCAAGGGACAAATCACTCCTCTTCAAGGGTACAAGCAACCACAACCGCTCCATCCTAATCATGCCCACCACATGTGACTACCATCAATGCACCAGCCACCACACCGAGGATTGCTTCTCCATCCGCAACACCATCCAAGACCTCCTAGACAAGAAGGAATTCATAATCCCTAATGAGGGTGGTGTCAATGTAATAGAGGTAGGAGAGTTTGAAGGAACCACTCATTCGATCCCGATTGTGAATGAGGGCTCCGATGATATGAATAAACTTGATAATTCTTGTTATGTTGTGACTTATGATGAGATTATGAGGGAAGTCTTAGAGAATAGGAAGAAGAAGCTACACGGGACCGTGAACGTGCTCACTCGCAGTGGCCGAGTAACAACGAGCACAATCCCTCCCAATACCACAGCAACCAACACCTTTTCTCAAAGATCGCAAGCACGCGACGTACCTGAAGATCCTTTATTAACACAACTCAAGAAGACGCAAGCCAACATATCCATCTGGGACCTTATTGCATCATCAAAGAAACACTGAGACCTCGCCATCAAGAACTTGGATGACACATCAGTCTCTCCCGACACGACTCCCGAGGACCTCACAGCAATGATAGGTCACATTCACTTCGGCAATGTCATCACTTTTGCTGACATGGACCTCCCACCATTTGGGTCCGAACACAATGAAGCCATCTACCTCAAAGTAAGGGCAAGGGGGAGACCCATCTCAAGAGTTCTAGTAGACGGTGGTTCTGCACTCAACTTAATGCCTAGCCGAGTCATGGGCATACTGGGGCTCAAAAGCTCCGATTTACAACCCTCCACCTAAGTCATTAGAGGGTACGATAGAACTGCCCGTACAGTCATGGGAATGCTAGAAGTTGATATCGAATTTGGAAGCATGATCATGTCCGTCCCATTCCAAGTACTGGATGTCCCTGCTTCATTCAACTTACTTTTGGGCCGACCATGGATCCACAGTTCCAATGCGGTCCCTTCCACTCTCCATCAATGTGTCAAGATCAGAAATGGGGACGAGATAGTCACCGTCATGGCCGAGAATGTCACCATCCACAGAAATGGGGGACAACCCGTTCACCAAGTTCAACACGGGATAGAAGATGCCACTCTCTCCGGTGTCAACACCATCGACAAAGAAGGGGGAAACAGACAATGGACCCTCGGCAATCCTAAAATCCTCCGCATGATGAGGAACATGAATCACTTTCCCGGTCTAGGCCTAGGGAAGCATCAACAAGGGATATTGCACCCCGTAGAAGTTCCTTTTGTCAAGAACAAGTTTGGTCTGGGATACGAGCCTACCAAAGATGACTTGAAATACGAGCAAGCAGTCAAGATTCAAAAAACCCGAGCTCGCAAAGAAGGTCGACAAGGGGAAGATGTTCCGTACATGATCTTTCCCAAACCATGGGTTAACAACAAGGGCGTCAGAAAGCCCGATCTCGAGATCTTCACTGATTGTGAAATTCCGACACAAGAAAGGGAGCCTACTCAAATGTCATCCCGAGAGTGGTGGGGCAAGAAAGTGACTATAGAGTCCGAGGTAGAGATTACCGTGGGGGAAGAACTATCCGATCTAGCCTCCATATTCGAAGAATTTGCCATCATGGACGATTGTCAAGTCAACGCCATCTACGACACCGTCGTCAGAAAGGAAACCATCAGTGAGATCCCGCCAAGCTCCGAGCCAATCAACAACTGGTATTCAACGAACGGGCCCATAGTATCTGAGGATTTCTTGATCCAAGAAATGGGTTGCATACCCTGTACAGCAACAAAGGAAGAGCGGCTCACACTTACTTTCGAGTCCGAGAGTGTTTCTAATACCCTCACCCAAGAGGATATGGAGGCAATAGCCGAGCGTGTGTTTCCTTTCTTTGCTAATGAAAAATTCGATATTTCTGAGTACCCCGAGATTGCAAACATCATAAATGATGTATTAACTAATAACGAACTTAATGAACAAGTTAATAACGATTCAAATTATGATGAAATAGACCACGAAAACATAACATACCTAAATGAACTAGCTCAACAGGTTCGTTGTCGTGGTGAAAATGGTCCAGGGGCTGATGAGGAATTGCACGTTGTTAATCTGGGTACCGACGAAGAGCCGAAAGAAACGAAGATTGGCAGCTTCTTCAAGGGGGAAGACAAAGACAGATTGACTGCACTGCTCAAAGAGTTTGTGGATGTATTCGCATGGTCGTACAAAGACATGCCGGGTTTGGACAGAAAGGTCGCGGAGCACAGAATTCCGATCAAAGAGGACGCCAAGCCAGTAAAGCAGAAGCTCAGAAAGATCAAGCCAGAATGGTCTCTACAAGTCAAAGAAGAAATTGAAAAGCTCCTCAGTATGGGTTTCATCAAAGTCATTGAGTATCCGACTTGGCTAGCCAACATTGTGACAGTCAGAAAGGCAAACGGCAAGGTTCGAGTTTGTGTGGACTTCCGGGATTTGAACAAAGCTTCCCCGAAAGATGATTTTCCACTACCAAACATCGACATGCTCGTCGACTCGACTGCCAACTATGAAGTCCGCTCATTTGTGGACGGTTTTGCCGGTTACAATCAGATTCTCATGTCCGAAGAGGATCAACACAAGACAACTTTCACAACTCCGTGGGGAACTTTCTGCTACACAGTCATGCCGTTCGGACTAAGGAACGCTGGGGATACCTACCAGAGAGCTGTTACGGATCTATTCCATGACATGATTCATAAAGAGATCAAGATCTATGTAGACGACATGATCATCCATTCAAAGGGAACCGACGGTCAACATTTGATCGATCTTCTCAAATTCTTTGAAAGACTTCGACAACACAACATGAGACTCAATCCCACAAAGTGCACTTTTGGGGTCGTCAGAGGAAAGGTTCTCGGTTACATGGTCACTGAGAGGGGAATTGAAGCCGATCCCTCCAAGATCAAGGCAATCATTGACATGCCTCCTCCAAAGACGCAGAAGGAAATCAAAGGTTTCATGGGCAGACTTCAATACATCAGTCGATTTGTGCACCAACTCACTTCCATGTGTGAGCTGATCTTCAAGCTACTCAAAAAGAATGTGGCTCTAGAATGGACCGATGCTTGCCAAGAAGCCTTCGATCAAGTGAAGCATTACTTGATATGCCCTCCAGTTTTGGTTCCACCGCACAAGGAGAAGCCTCTCTTGCTCTATCTCACTATCAATGATGAAGCCCTAGGGGCTATGTTAGCACAAGAACAGCGAGACTCCACAAAAGATAATGCTATCTACTTTGTCAGCCACCGATTTCAAGGAGCTGAAAAGAATTACTCTGTCTTAAAGAAGTCTTGTGCTGCATTGGTTTGGGTTACTCAAAAGCTCAAGCATTACATGGAGGCCTTCCCAATCAAATTGGTAGCAAAAGTGTACTCGTTCCGCTACATCTTCGAGAAGCCTTTCATGTCAACAAGAATAGCCAAATGGTATTTCATTCTCGCCGGCTACGATATCACTTAAGTCATACTCAAATCCATCAGGGGGAAAGTGTTCAGTGATCAGCTTGCTGAATTTCCGTGTGACGAAGTGAAGGGGGAAGATGTACAGTTCCCCGATGAGCATTTAATTTGCGCTACAATAGAAGAAAATAAGTGGCAACTTTTTTTCGATGGCGCAGCCAATAAGCATGGATATGGCATAGGGATGTTACTTGTTGATCCAAAGGACATGTATACTCCAATCGCTATCAGCCTCGAATTTGAAGCCACCAACAACATCGCTGAGTACGAAGCATGCATAGCGGGGCTCGAAGCAGCCCTCGAGAGAAATGTCACAAGTTTAGAGGTATTTGGTGATTCCTTGCTCATCATCAATGACATATGGAAAGTGGAAGATTCAAGACTCGACTCTGCAATGGTATGGTCAACATCTCAAGGAGTTGGTTGAACAGTTTCAAGAAATCACCTTTAACTACCTGCAAAGGGACAAAAACCGTTTTAGTGATGCACTAGCCACCATCGCTTCACTGGTCGAAATACCTGAGGGTAAAATGGTGAAGCTCTTCAAAATTTCCCGAAGGAATAGTCCTGCATACTGTATGAGTATCGAGATCAACGAGGTCCAAGCAAACTCCCCGTGGTATACGGATATCATGAATTTCCTCAAGGATGGTACTTATCCCGAGAATAGCAATAAAAAGTCCCAAATGGCATTGCAAAGACTAGCCTCCCGATATGTACTGATTAGAGACCGAGTCTATAAAAGGCACCACGAAGGGATCAATCTCCTATGCGCAAATGAGACCGAAGCTCAAGAAATAATGCATGAGATCCAATAAGGTGAATGTGGGCCCCACATGAACGGGTTTATGTTGACCAAGAAGATACTCTGCATGGGTTATTATTGGAGTACCATGAAAAAGGACTGCATCGTGAAAGTCAAGAGGTGCGCCAAATGCCAATTCCATACCAATCTACAGCACACTCCACGCTCACAGCTTTACAATATGACCACGCCTTGGCCTTTCTCTTGTTTGGGCATAGACATCATCGGCAAACTTCACCCTACTAGCAGCAACGGACAATCTTTCGTCCTAGTAGCCGTGGACTATTTTACAAAATGGGTCGAAGCACAGGCTTACCGAGTTCTCAACGCCAAGAAAGTGGCCGAATTCGTAAAAACCCACATCATGTGCCGGTACGGCGTTCCTCATGAAATCATCTCAGACAACGGTTCTCACTTTGAGAAAGAGATGGACGCGCTCCTGGTAGAGTACAAGATTACTAAGCACAAGTCATATCCATACCGCCCTCAAGCAAACGGGCGCGGTCGAGGCAGCTAATAAAACAATCGAGACCATTGTGAAGAAAATGGCCTCCACTGGAAGGGATTGGCCCAAAAAGCTACCTCTAGGATTATGGGGCTACCTGTGAATACCCCTTTTCGATGAAGCGACGCATGGGAAGTATCTTGTGATTATTATTATTTATAAAAGGGAATATTCATAACGACATTAAATTATGAGAGTCGCCACGCCGTTTTAATTAAAGCCAAAACATTGAAAAAAGCATTTTTAGTGGGTTCGGGGGTCAAATTACAACAAGAGAAGAATATTGAACGTTATCACTCCTATTGCCCGAATTGATCGGTCTTTCTATCATGATGCGGTGTTAGTAGTGTGTTAGTGATTTAGACCGGATCCGAAGATTGCCTACATTCCTCTCAATGTGAGAAGCTCAGGTCAGCGTAGTTCGCAGAGAATTTAGAATAGGCAGGAGAATCGGGATCATATATAATGAGGGGGAGTTACCTAAATATTAGGGTTTAGAAGTAGTTCCTAGATCATCCTCGGGTTGATGAACCCTCGATCATCATCGGCTATGAAATAACATGCAATTATGAAGATCACAACCATAAATATAGCATAAATAAGGTTTTAATCTATGGACACGAAGAACATGCGAAGAACATATTATGAACATATGAATGAACATGCAAAGCATATGAAGAAACTATGAATAAACATGCAAGAACATGAATATAAAAGATCTACATTAAAAATGATGCAAGAACATGAAGAAAAAGTTAGAAAACTTACCTATGTTGGCAAGAAATAAACCTTGATCTCCTTGAGTGTTTGAATGCTTAATTAGGGAGAAAATTGTGTTTAAGAACTCTAAAATTCGGACTTAAAGCTCTTAAAATCGGGATCCTAAACCAATAGGCTGAGATTGGTTTATATAGTAAACTGAGGGGAAGATCTGACGGTCAGGATCATCCGGGACAAGGTTGGCCGCCTGGCCAAGGACAAAAGTGGCCGCGTGGCCAAGGGCAAATGTGGCCGCGTGGCCATCATCGCTGGACAAATGTGGCCGCGTGGCCATCATTGAGAGCTGATGTGAAATTCAAGCTAGGGTTTTACTGTTCATACAAGGCAACCCTAAATGTCCATAATTAATATATTCTAGAACATTGAGCTAATTTTGGGAATCCAGGACAAGTCTTTGCAAGGTTTCTAATTCCTATAAAGTCCTTGTATATTTGGGAAAGCCCTAATAAACTCATTTTCAGATCGGGTACTAACAGTAGCCCCTCGGCGACGCTTCTTGCAAGGCAATGGAGGGTCGACGATAAAAGAAGGATCCGTTCTGGAATATGAGTTTCAAAACAGATGAAAGGATCGATGGAACAGCTGACCTTGGAGGCGACCTACATATCCACAGGGGAATCAAGCCAAACGTAGTTCAGATCTGATGGGAAATTGGGAATGCTTGTCCACTGGTGGGGAGCAACATCTTCTGTTGGGGAGAAGTCTGATCTGTGGAAAAATGCATCTGCCGGGGAAAATGCAACTGCAGGGGATGAGAGATGACCATGTCGGTCGGGTGGCTAAACCTTTTCAGGTTTCCTACGTATCCTTGGAGGAATCAAGCCGATCGTAGTTCAGAGTTTTGGGGAAAGACGAGACATCGAACTTCTGCTGCGGATAATAAACCTACGGATACTATCTTGTATGAAGAACGAACATTCGTAAGCAATGAAGTTATTTGGAAAAATAAAGACTACGTCATCTAAATAATCCCAAGATGGAATGGTAAACGCAATCAGGATCGCCCGGGTTCCTGCCGATCGCGCTAAACTAATAGATGCTGGATCTCTCGCAATTAGAAACGCCAGGGTCTCTGCCAATCACGATCGATCTAGGATGCGTATGACATAGAGGCGCCGAAGTCTCTGTAATCATACGAATCCTAATCCAATGTTTGGAAATTTTAAACGCAATCAGAAACGCCCGGGTTTCTGCCGATCGCGTTAAAATAATAGATGCTGGATCTCTCGTAATTAGAAACGCCAGGGTTTCTGCCAATCACGATCGATCTAGGATGCGTATGACATAGAGGCGCCGAAGTCTCTGCAATCATACGAATCCTAAGCCAATGTTTGGAAATTTTAAACGCAATCAGAAACGCCTGGGTTTCTACCGATCCCTTTAAAATAATAGATGCTGGATCTCTCGTAATTAGAAACGCCAGGGTTTTTGCCAATCACGATCGATCTAGGATGCGTATGACATAGAGGCGCCGAAGTCTCTGCAATCATACGAATCCTAAGAAAATATTTGGTGAAGAATGGAAATTTTAATGGGCTTTCCGTTCCCAAAGATAACGAATATCAGTCAAAACAGTGCTAAGGGCACCTAAAATGAATCAAAGGGAAAAGATCAGGGGCAAAAAATGGAATTTTATCTGAAGGGACAAGGTTGGCCGTGTGGCCAAGGTCACTGAATTGCAATAGTGGCCGCGTGGCCAAGGACGCTGAGTGGTCAGATCTCCTTCACGCGGATCACTGATCTGACGGCTGGGATTGCGAGGACAGAAGTGGCCGCGTGGCCAAGGTTGCCGTCGGGCTGACTCCTTGGTCACATCACCAGAAACCCTACCTCTTCTCCTTCTTTTCTTTTGTCCTTCTTCTTCCCTCCACCATTGTTGACGAGTTAGAGAGAGAAAATTGAGTTTTAGAGAGAAAAAGCTAGGATTTGATATTTTTTTGAAGATTTTGTTTCGAATACTTCGGATAAAATGGCGGACTGGATCAATGAGGCCTTGTTTAGGGGTTTTCCGGGCCAAGGTGGATATGTGCCTCCACAACAAGGACAAGAACAGTGGCGTGACGATCCTCAAGGTGAGGAAAATGTAGGGGCTGACCCAGGAGCGGGTTTTGAAGCGGCGTCCTTGATACCACGGGGCGGTTTAAGACCACGAGCGGCGACTCGGAACTTTCGCGACGGCCTTCTTCGGTCAACATTTGATCAAGACTATGATTTCTACATCGACTCGGAGCGTGACTGGTCGATGGGCCTTCCGGAGACACGAGAGGTAAATTTCAAATTTTCGCTTCTCTCATTTTCACATTTTTTGCACTTTTGTACGAAAAATATATATTGCTAGAATCGTAATTTGCTAGAAATGTAGATTGCTAGAAATGTAAATTGCTAAGAGTGTAACATACCTGTGCTGTGTTTACCTGCAGAGGATCAAGGCTCGTGGGTCCACATTGACTGTGGGCAAACTATGGGCGTCTCTGCCGGAGGGACTGGGCGGTTTGCGTGCTCGGATTGAGGCTATGGGGTTTGGCCCATTCTTTGATAGTGTCTGCATGGTTGGGGGCACTCTGAAGGTGGCGGCGGTGATAGAGGTGTGCAGGGAGTTCTGGTGGGACACCACCCATACTTTTCACTTCAGTTGGGGAAAGATTACCATCACGCCGACGGATTTTGCGGCTATCACGGGGTTGAGGTTCACTGCTACCTCTTTTCCTTTTGATGAGAGCTTGGCGGAGCGGCGGGACTATAGACAGGCTCTGCTGGGAGTTGACACTGATCTGGGAGGAGGTGTCAAGGGTTATGGAGTGGAGGCCGGGAAGGTGAACCGTTTGGTGGAGATGGTTATTGAGGCCTTTGGTAGGGGGGAGTATGATTTGGATTGCTTGGTCCGGCTGTTCTTATGGTACAGCTTTTCAGAGATCTTGTTTCCCAGTGGGGCTACTGTCTGCAGGTACTCACTGTTAGGGGCTTTTGTGGACTTGGACCTAGTCGGTGGGATTTCTTGGGGTGGATCCGGTTTGGCTGAGATTTACCGGGCATTGGATCATTGCTCGAGGGCTAGCTCGTCGGCCTTTGACGGGTTTCAGTTCGACTTTGAGGTATGCTCTTGACTACCCTTCTTTTCACTTGTTGAGATTTCTGCTCTATCTTTTGGTCTGAAATGTCTCTTTCATTGTATGTACAGGCGTGGGTGTACGAGATCTTCGGTGTCGCCCCTTTTCAGTTGGTGATGAGTGCCAACAAGGTTGTTCCCATCATGTCGTACTGGTGCAAGAGCAACAGGGCGCCTCCCCGCAGGAACCGGGACAGGAAGACGGTGGATGCTGCCGATCTGAAGAGGGCTTTTGCTATGTCTGAGCCTGTTGGAGTCAGTTTTTACCCATGAAGTCCGGCTATTGAGGCTTCGGTGGGTCCCTATGTAGTGGAGTTGACCGCTTCTAGGGTTCTGCTTGTGGGCCTCACCGGGGATGCCATGTATCTCGGAGAGAGGGTAGTTCGTCAGCATAGGGCCGGCGCGTTACCGTGGGCTCCTTATGATCCTCCTCGGGATATGCTCCATCCCGCAAGGTTGGCGACTTTCTTGGCTCCCACTCCGGCAGAGCATTATAGGGGGAGTGACGACTACGCCGGCTATGTGCGGACTCGGCTGGTCAGTCCACAGGTTCGGGCTAGGATGTTGTCCGGAGAGGGGTCGAGCTCGGCCCGTTATGTAGGCAGGAGTCGGCCTTTGGTTGACATGCCCCTTCGCTCGAGTAGAGTGAGAGTGATGAGGGGCGGCCGGGAGGTGGAGCTTAGCTTGGAGCTGACTGATGCAGATCTTGTTGAGGAGACATTCATTCCTCCGCCCGACGCTGGGGTATGACCTTATGATTTATCTCAATCATGCACACACACACTCGTTATTTCTTTTTGTATCACAATCTCTGCCTTTGGGCTTCTTTCAGGTGACTCGGGAGGCATATATCCGTTCAGCTCGGCGGGAGAACGTGTTGATGCGCTTACTGAGGGAGGCGTACCATTCATGTACTTGTCAGAGGGACGACGTTGCGTCACCCCAGCGTCGTGAGCGGTCTCCGAACGGTGCGGGCTCTTCTCACACTGGTGGTCGAGTGGTCCGGGGATGGAGTTCGGGTGCCAGTAGCTCTCGAGCTTTAGCGCGGCGTGGAGACACCAAGGAGGAGGATTCTGATTAGGCGGGGCCCATCTTTCCATCTTTATTTCCTACACTGTTAGCTAGTAGAGACAAATATGTACTGGACAAACATTTAACATGCATGTAAATATATTTATGAACTAAAATGAGAATGATTTGTGACAACCTATCTGTACAAACTAATTATTTTACAATGCTCCTAATTTTTATACAATGCATGAGCCTCGGGGAGGGACAGGTACGTTGTTTGCATGGATCTGTTGTGGAGTGGGAGGAAACAAACTGGATTTCTGCATGGGGGCAAGAGTGGCCGTGTGGACAAGGAAAAGTCGGCCGCCTGGCCAAGAGCAATAGTGGCCGCGTGGCCGAGGACAATTGTGGCCGCATGGCCAAGTCTGCCGCCGTCTCTGGTTTTCCTTTTCCTGGCAAGAATTGGAGTTTGTACACTATTTAAGGGGAGTTTGTGTTGCCTTAGAATTCGTACCAGCCACTCTTTTGAGAAATTTAGAGTTCCAATCACCAATTTGCTTGCTCTTTGCCATGGATCATGAGGCTAGGATCACAAGTCTTGAGAAAAAAAGTCTTTATAACCTCTTTGGAGAAGTGGGTTGCCAAACTTTCTGGTTCTAGTCGTAGGAAACTCGATGAACGGTATGGGATAAAGTGTCTTTGGTCACTTTTGCACATGAACTCCAATACCAACCTTTTGCAAGCCTGTGGGAAATTTTGGAATGATACCCTCCATGTCTTCAACTTTTCATTCAACGAGATGACACCCACTTATGAGGATATCGCGGCATTATGTGGCTATGAAGGGAAGGGTAAAGTTGCTTTGCCTTTTGACTTTGTTTGCTTGAGGGACAAGTTGATGACCTTTGGCGTGTCCGTGGAGGACTTTGATAGGTATGCTAGGGGCAGCTATGTTGACCTTTCTTGGATTCCACAACACTTTATGCACATTGACGTGGCTTCTGACCGTTCATTGGACCATCTTGCGCTATTTCTGTTTGCCTCTATTCTTTTCCCTTCTGAGGTTGGATTTTCTAGTGAGGGGCGTTTGGGCATGGTGAACTCGTCTCGCTCAGGTTATGACATTGTACCGGCCATTCTTGGGGAGATGATATGTGGGATTCCCCATCTCGCAGCTTATGGTGGGATGCCTTGTGGTAGTGACAGGCTTTTGACCATGTGGTTGCAAGAGAGGCTTCGAGTGAATAAACCGGCGGCTTCTCTGAAGGTGGCCCCATGGATGCACCGCATTAGAGGCATGGCGGAGCGGTTTGAGGGCATGACTCTCAAAGGTTGGGAAAAGTATTTGGCGGAGATGGTGACTGACGATATTCAGTGGGTGGTGCCCCATTGGCACATTCACTCTGTGAGGGAGAAACAAGTGGGACTTCACATGATCAAAGTTCCGACCCTTTCTGGGACCACTTTTTACTACCCCTCTAGAGTGCTTCGTCAGTATGGTTTGGTGCAGACCATCCCAGAGGGTTGGGACGAGGAGAGAGATGATTTTCCTTTTGGGATACTTCAGTTGGATGATAGTGCCTCGGTCCTTCTTTCTAAAATGTGGGGCGAGGCCGGCTTTAGTCGTAGGACCTTCATTACACGCTCTAGCAACACCTTCCTGTCACGAGAGTATTTGGATTTGTATATGGAGAGACTTGGGCATGCGGAGCAGACTCTAGAGACCCTAAGGGGCACTATCTTGGGATCCTGTGCTCCGAGTTTTTCGTTGAGAGTGAAAGAGGCGGTGGCTTATGAGAGGAGAATGAGTAAGAGCGTGGCTAACGGAAGCGGAGAAGAAGTGGGGAAGTCAAAGAAGAGGAAGGGCGAAGAGGCTCCTAATGGCAAGGCTAAAGGTGTTAACGAGTTTGAGAGGAGATTTTGTGAGAAACCTAAGAAGAAGGTTCGCCGTGGACAAAGCAAGAAGAAAGAGACCGAGGGCACAAATGGCACTGAAGAGTGATCCCGAGCGTCTCTCCATAGTCGTTGCAGACACATTAGTTTAATTTATGTCTTATTTTACGTTTTATTCTAAATTTCAGAATAGATTATTTATTCAAAAACTATGTCAAGCTTAGACTCATCAAATAAGTGTTAACATGCAATGACTATGAAAATAAAAGTTTTTGCTTTCAGAAAATACAACTTCTATCTTTATTGCTTTGTGACAAGATTTGGATGTTTATTTATTTTTTTAGACCGCACCTTTTGAAAGGCTGCCTACGTTCCCCTTTTACAAATAGGACTAAGGGGCTCAGGTCACCGTAGTTCACTCCAGTCGGACTAGAATGATTTTTAGAGAAAGGGAAGATAGAAGGGGGAATGCTCTAACTTTTGCCTAGACCGCCCTTGCGGGTTTTCGATCTAGCGAGCTTTGTACGCACCCTTATTCTGCATAGACCGCCCTTTGCGGGTTTTCAGTCTATCGGGCTTCTTTTTGCGTAGTAAACATTTTATTTTTTTATTATTTCTTTTTAGAGAGGGGGGTTGTACTAGTTGTAGTAGCGTCTGAGCTTGCTGAGGTTGACTGGTTCCTTGAACGGGTTGCCATCCAAATCTGCCATTCTGACCGCTCCTCCGGAGAAGATCTTCTGTACTACAAACGGACCTACCCAAGTGGGGGCCCACTTCCTGAGGGGGTTGAACTTGTTGGGCAAGCGTGCTTTGAGCACCAAGTCTCCCTCCTTTATGTCAACAGGCTTGACTCTTTTATTGAAGGCTTTCGTCGTTCTCCTTTGATAGGCTCGGATATGTTCCATGGCCTTCAATCTGCGTTTATCGAGCGTTGCCAACTGATCATAGCGACTCCGGAGCCATTCTACTTCATTCACTTGGTTTTCGAGTAAGATCCTCAATGATGGTACTTCCAATTCTATAGGGAGTATCGCCTCCATGCCGTATGTCAAGGCATAAGGGGTATCTCCGGTAGCAGTGCGGACTGACGTTCTGTATCCCCAAAGTGCTAATGGTAACTTCTCGGGCCAATCCCGTCCTTTCAGAGCCATTTTGCGAATTATCTGTTCTATCGTCTTGTTAGCCGCCTCAACCGCGCCGTTAGTCTGTGGATAGTACGGGGAAGATTTCTTTCGTTCGACCTTGAATTCTGCGAGCAAGCGAGCACACTCGGCTTCAAAATGACTGCCATTGTCTGATATAATGAGGTTAGGGACCCCATATCTACACATGATGTTATCTTTGATAAACTGCGCCACCTTCTTGGAATTCAGTACCTTGTAAGACTAAGCTTCGACCCACTTTGTGAAGTAGTCGACTGCGACGAGGACGAATTCGTGACCGTTACTGCCGGCTGGCGAGATTTTCCCAATGATGTCAATACCCCATGTGGCGAATAGCCAAGGCGTGGTGGAGCTGTACAACTCGTGTGGGGGGATGTGGTTGAGGTTGGAGCATACTTGGCACTTGTGACACTGTCGAACCCATTGAATACAGTCCGCCTCTATGGTAATCCAATAGTAGCCCAGGCGAGTGATCTTCTGTCTAAGCATCCTCGCGTTCATGTGAGGTCCACACAAACCGTTGTGTACTTCCTCCATTATTGCTTCAGCTCTTTTGCTGTCGACACATAAGAGCAACAAACCGTCGTAATGTCTCTTGTATAAAGTATCGTCTAACAATACGAATTGGCCCGCCAGTCTTTTAAGCGCTTGCAGACTTTTGGCCTTCACATCTCCATCAAAAGACGTCTCTCCGTGCTTAAGGAACTTGTAGATTTTGGCGTACCATTGGTCTCCGTTTACCTCCGCATCGATCCGGATTTCGCAGCAATAGGCTGGGTTCTCTCTTCGTCCAACCCTAAATGGCTTCACGGACCTTCCTTCGGGAATCTCTACCAACGAGGCCAATGTAGCTAGAGCATCTGCGAGCCTATTTCTGTCTTGTGGCAGGAAATGGAAGGTGACTTCTTTGAACTGTGTTATCAACTCATCCATGTAACCTTGGTACCGCTGTAGGCAAGGATCAATAGTTCTCCATTTCTTTGCCGTTTGGTTAATAATCAAAGCAGAGTCTCCATATACTTCTAACTCTTTCACGTTGCGTTCTAGGGCGGCTTCCAGTCCGGCTATACATGCCTCATACTCAGCGGCATTGTTGGTTGTTGAAAAGTTCAGCTTGATGGCTATGGGAGTGTGTTCATCTTTGGGATCAATAAGTAGGAGTCCGACTCCATTCCCTCGTTTGTTTGCAGCCCCATCAAAGAATAGTTGCCACCTTTCTGCGACCTCAATCTCGAAAATGTCGTCGTCCGGGAACTCGGGGTCGGGTCCTCTTGTCTCAGTGCTTGGAGAGTCTGCGAGCTGATCGGCCATTGCGCTCCCCTTGATTGCCTTCCTCGGTACATAAGTAATGTCGAACTCTCCCAAGAATACTGACCATTTAGCGAGTCTCATAGAAAGGGAGGGTTTATCAAACATGTACTTGATAGGATCCATTTTCGAGACTAGTAAGATCGGATGGGATACCATGTAGTGCTTGAGCTTCGTCACCACCCATACTAGGCCTACGCAGGTCTTCTCGAGCACGAAGTAATTGAGCTCGCTACCCTGTAACTTTCGGATGACAAAGTAAACTGCATTCTCAATCCGGGAATCTTTGGCTTCTTGCGCTAACATGGCTCCGATGGCGGTGTCTGTCACAGTTAAGTATAGTAGCAATGGCTTCTCCTTATGCGGCGGGCGCAGGATTGGGGTATTCACCAAATACTGTTTGATCCTCTCGAAGGCTATCTGGCAGTCATAATCCCACTCCACATTGGCTGTTTTCTTCATCAGTTTGAAAATTGGTTCGCAGATGGTGGTCAGCTGATTGATAAACCGACTGATGTATTGCAGGCGTCCCATGAATCCTTTTATCTACGTCTCGGTACGGGGCGGCTTCATCTCCAGGATGGCTTGAATCTTCCTTGGGTCGGCTTCGATCCCATTCTCGGTGACCATGTAACCCAATACTTTCCCTCTACGAACTCCAAAGGTGCATTTCGCCGGGTTCAAACGCATGGCGTGCTCTCTCAACCTGTTGAAGAATTTTCTGAGATCTATCAAGTGTTGGCCACCAGACCCTTTTGAATGTATAATCATGTCATCCACGTACACCTCAATCTCCTTGTGGATCATATCGTGGAATAAAGTCATAACTGCCCGTTGGTAGGTAGCCCCAGCGTTCCTTAGCCCAAACGGCATGACAGTATAGCAAAAAGTCCCCCATGGGGTGGTGAAAGCTGTTTTCTCTTGGTCCTCCTCGGCCATCTTGATCTGGTTATAGCCGGCAAACCTATCAACAAACGACTTGACCTCATAATGGGCGGTCGCGTCCACCAACATGTCGATATTTGGTAGGGGGAGTCATCCTTCGGTGTAGCTTTGTTGAGATCCTGGAAATCCACACACACTCTGACTTTACCATTGGATTTTCTGACAGTCACCAAATTTGATAACCAAGTTGGATACTCGATCACCCTGATGAAACCCACACGGAGTAGCTTTTCAATTTCTTCCTTCACTTGCAAAGACCATTCCGGCTTAATGCGGCGCAGCTTCTGTTTGACTGGCTTAGCGTCTGGTGCTGTCGGGATTCTGTGCTCTACGATCGAGTTGTTGAGCCCCGGCATGTCTTTATAAGACCATGCGAATACATCCACATATTCTTTGAGTAACTCAATCAGTGCTTCCTTTTCGGCCCCGCTGAAGAAGCTTCCAATCTGCGTTTCCTTAGGCTCGGCTTCGGTTCCCAAATTCACGCACGTTAACACCTCATCGGCAGCTTGGGCTCGAGATTCTTTTTGATTAATAACTTGTCCTGAAATTTCTTTAATGTATTCATCATTTAATGTGTCTGTGTCCGCCTATTCTAATGAATCATTATTAACTAAGTGTATATCATTAGTTTGATTATTAGCCAATTTATCAGTTAAAAGAGTGACTACAGAGGGATACTCGGAAAGGTCGAGGGTTTCATTCATGGCAAAAGGAAAAATAGCGTTTGCAACAAGATTATAGTCTTCGGACGTAATGTCGTCAGACTTGGAGGAAGACTTAAATTCAAAATGTAAAACACTAGACTCTGGGGACGGGGATTTTGGGTGAGTGACAGGAGATACTGCGGGAGTGGCGACAGTAGAAGGAGTAAGCCCCAATGTCCCCACCATAAATTCCGGAGTAGCTATAGGTCCCCCAATGATGCACCAATTCTTGAGCTTGTCCCCCATGGGTACCACCAATGTCCTTGGGTCCACGTCCTTCTCTGATTCATCCCCAATAGTGGCTACCATGTCTTCGTGCAGCCCCAGATTACCCAGATGTTGAAGCAGATATTGGCCGTCCCACGTCTCAGTCATTCTTGGCGCTTCTGCAGTTTCTGCTGTCGGCTTGTCAAGGGTTGCGGCTTCAAGTTGATCTGCCAAGTCATCTGCAACCTTGGCTGAGTACTCATACCTGATGGTTCTAACTCTGCCCATGGCTTTGTCATATTCCATGTAAGTCAGCTTCATGTTTGACCGATCGAATTCCACATCTCTGAAAATCTCGAACCCTTTCTGCAACTTCCCGGTGTGGTCAATCCATGGCTCTGCGAACTCAAAACACGAAAACTCCTCGCCTTCCCTGACAAAGTAGCTATTCAAGGACAGGCGGTATGGCCGCATTTCAGGCTTTTTGTAGGGAAGCTTCATCTTTTTAAGCAATTCTATCCTTTGTTGCTCCATCTTATCTTCAGGAGTAAGGGTGTATCCTAGACCGAACAACCCTCGATGATCAACCTCTTCAACCAATTCTGTGGGGCCTTGCAAGTTCTTACCTAGCCCCAGCCCCGGTATGAAGCCCATATTACGCAGTATCTTGACAACAGGTTCCACTTTATCCGTTGTTTTGGTGAGGTCGATGGCGCAGATCTGTGCCTGGGCCACTATTTCAAAACCATTGAAGAGTCTGCTCTCTTCCCCATGCTGAATCTGTAAGACAGGAATGCCCTTAGTGTCCGTCCCTTGGGCAGTTACGAGATCGCTGTATGATGGTCACTTCATTACCAGATTGAAACTTCACACACTGGTGCAGGGAAGATGGGACAGCACCCGACTGATGTAACCATGGCCGGCCAAGGAGGAGTGAGAAGGTTGCGGGGATGTCTATGACGTGGAAGTCGGTTGGTAGGATCTTTGTTCCGATGGTAATGGGAAAGGTGGCTTCGCCTATCACGGCGCGGCATGTAGAGTCATAAGCTTTGATGGTTTGCTTGGATGGGCGTAAATCAACACCATGAACGCCAACCACATCCATCATCCTTGAAGGCAGGATATTAATAGCAGAACCATTATCATACACGGGGAATTTTCTTGCCATTCACCTCGACAGTGATGTATAAAGGCTCATTATGATCAACTCCGAATACTGGCTTGTCTAGCTCTGAGAATGTGATGATGTTCCCGTAGTGGATATTACCAATCATGTGGGTGACGTCCTCCGGGGTAGTAGTGGATGGTACCATGGTGGCGGCGAGGTTCTGCTCGAGCATGAGGCGATGGGCTAGGGAGGAGGTGAGTAGGGACCATAGTGAAATATGGGCTTGGGTTTGTTTGAGTTGAGTGAGGATAGGGTCTTCTTTGTCTAGGTCGGCTTGCTCGGGTTCCTTCCCAAAGATTTTCTTTGCACCTTTTGGGTCGGATTGGTACACTTGACCGGATCTTGTAAGGAGACAAACTTCTGCACGTAGCTCCTCCAAAGACAATGGCGTGTCACGACAAGGGGGCGAAACTTTGGTCCTTTCGGCCTCCTCGAAGATTTCGGCCCAAGAAAGAGGTTGAGAGGGTTTGGGACTTTCTTCCTCTAGAGATTCGACTTCACTAACTAGTGCTTCTAAAGACAACAAGTAGCAGGAAGGTTCTTTATTATTAATCATTGAAATACAACCCATCTCATCACAGTCCGCCACAACAGGCTCGGCCGGATCAGTGACCTCACTAAGTTCTACCATGAGTACATTGCTAGCTACATAATCTCTAGGGTCTTCGACAACTCCCTTGTGGATGAGCTCTTGCACGGCTTTCTTGAGTTCAAAGCATTCTTCGGTAGTGTGACCGGTGCACTTTTGGTAGTGGCAAAACTTCGACAAATCGCAACCAAGGCGAGGGAGGTGTCCTTCTAATGGTTCGAGAATTTCTAACGTCACCAATGCCATGAAGATATCCACCATCGTGAGCCCTATCTTGTCAAAGGCATCCATGAGCTCTAGGATATCTCGCATGTTTGCACCATATTCACCCCACCCCCATTGTTAGGAAGGGGGTTACTCACCACATTAGGACCCTTCGGCTTCTCAATCTTCTTGTCATTGATCAACCCTTGAACTACGCGCTTCAGTTGAATACAATTATCCGTTGTGTGCCCGATGTGCTTGTGATACTTGCAGAACTTGGAGGCGTCCAAATCGGTTCTTGGGTAGGTGGGTTGGTAATTCTCTAAAGGCTTGATAAGACTTCTCTTGACTAACACGTCAAAGACTTTCCCCATAGGCATTCCAAAATCGTCAAAGTGCTCCCTCTCTCTTTGCGGTGGAGCCCCATTCCTTGTGACAGCTTGAACATCTAGCGGGACCTCATTTTGGACCATATTCACTTGGCCGACGGCCTCCTTTCCACCCCTAGGAGGTGCAGGCGCAGTAGGATCCTTGTAGCGGAAGGAGTTGTTGTTGTTGGTCTTTGGACTTTCCTTTGGCGGCACAATCCCAGTGAACCCTGCTTCATACCTTACTCCGGCGTCAACCATTTCCCGCAAGTCAGGGAAATAACCATTGCCGATGGCTGCTTTCATCTCAGGCAATAAACACTTGTAGAATATCTGTTTCTGTTCCTTTGCTTTTGGTGGGTATTGGACCTCGCACAACCGATGATTCCACCTCTTGTAAAAATCATAAATAGCCTCGTCGGGCTTTTGCATAGTGTTCTCAAGATCCGTCCGATTCACATGCTAATCCAAGTTAGCTTGATACTTCTCACAGAAAACGACACTAATTTGATCCCACATTTGTCTCTCGCTTGGTTCTAGCCCCAAGAACCAACGCAGAGCGATACCATCCAACGTGCTATGGAATACGCGAGCCATTTGTTCGTTGGTGCAGTCACGAGCCCTCAAGGTCAACACATAACTATCCAAATGAGTCTTAGGACACGAGTCACCATGAAACATTGCCACTTTAGGCATCTTGAAATCTTTGGGGAGAGCCCCCACTTGGCTAGGGTTGATTGTCTTGGTAGTCGGTGCACTTTGCTTATCCACGGTCTCGATCAACTTGCGCATTTGCTCTTGCATGGCCATGACCACAGGGTGATTGGAGATGTCGGGGATAGATTCTGACAGAATAACGGGAGGAGTAGTGGAAGTAGTAGCAGCGGCCATCCCAATACTCAGAGGCAACGAGGGTGCGGGTAGTTTGCTAGCAGAGAGGTAGCCACCAAGCAGTTCAGGAGAAGGTTCATAAACAGCCTTGTTCTTGCTCATGGTAGTGAAACCTTGTTGGGTGTAGAGAGAAGGAGGTGGAACATTGCGGTAGCTTGGGAGTGGGAAGGTAGTGGCATTGGTGTTGGAGGGACAGTTGGTATTGACCTCTTCATCCTCGACATAAATGAAATTCTTACCATCGGGCACCATCCTAGTCCCTTTTTGCTGAATGTGGTCCTTCAACAGTTGGTTCTGGTCTTCCAAAATCTTGTTACTTTCCTCGAGATTCTTGATCTTGGCTTCGAGACCGGTGAGGAAGTTTTGGAGGCTTGGGGGAATACCATTGAGAGTGGTCTCGGTGTTGAGCTCGGCGGCACTAGTAGGAGGAGCAGAGGCTGAAGATGAAGCGGGAGTTGACATTGCTGATGACGAGACTGAGAACATGGACGGAGTAGAAGCTTCACGTTGTAGTCGACCACCCGAACGGATCCAAACTTGCTTTGCTGAAAGGTTGAAGGGCAATGAAGCTTTTAGGAGAGGGGGAAGGCTCATGCAAAGTATATTTTAATTTACAAAAACATACATTATTTACATCCTAATTGGTTGGAGAGGGTACCCCTTTTTCGCAACTAGTTAGAAGACTACGATTAGTGGAGGCCATCACTACGTCTATAGACCCCTCGTTTTTCACCTGCATTGCACACCCCCAAACGGACAATTTGGGCGAGGGTCCTATAGGGCAAGCGGCTTCCACCAACCATCAGATCCTACGACTAACCCTTCCTTAAAGGCATTTAACGTGATGTCTATGTTTCATCCTACGCAAGTTAACGATGAGCGGAGATCTTAACAACAAACACTCATCTCACCATGGCACGTCCCTTGTAGGGAAATCAAATTTTTGTGCACTTTCTTTCAAAAGATCTCGATTCATCATTGACTTGGGGATGACTGACATGGACAGCACGTTAATGGACTATTAAGAAAAAGCTAGCCAAACCAACCGGTCGAAACCTAGGTGTGTTACCTATACTAGTGTGAGTTGACACGGGTTAGGTAAAAGGTTCCCACCGTACACGTTGAGTGGAATAGACGAGCGACTCGAAAAGAGTGCGACAGTAGCGCACAAATTCCTGCACATCGAATACTCCGGGTAATGGGGACCTGTGCAGTGCTGACACGGGCTAGTGGTAGTGTGAGGCAAGAAACTAATTCTTTTTAGGGAGTAAAGAGAGAAGTTTTTAATGTTAGGATGATGCAATGCAATGCATGAGAGAGAGAGAGAGAGAGAGAATAATGTACAAGGGAGCATAGCAGAGTTTTGTTTGACCCTAATGCTAAAGCGAAGATAACAAGGGTACATAGTACAAGGTACAAGCATTAACATGGCGGAGTGCGCGGGTGCATGTGTAAACATGGCTTAACTGTAGGGGGCACGTGAAAACATGGCAAGTGTGCATGTGTAAACATGGCAGGTGTGTGCATGTGTAAACATGGCAGGTGTGTGCTGTTGGTAGTGGTGCCCTAGGCACGTTTAATAAACGTTGTAATTGTTATCATTTATTTCATATCAATAAAGAGATGTTTTGATTATTATTATTGTTCATGTTTACTTATAATAATCTCCGTCCCTAGTACTTGTTAAGCACTATTATAAGGGCTAAATGATCATGCGATGATCATGTTAGATTTATGGGTACTTGTTTGGAACAAGGTACTGGACATGACCCGCTGTATGAGATTTATGTCATGGTCTATGTCGAACATATATCTCATATTAGTTATGTCATTTGAATCCTTAGACATGAAGTTATTATAGTCTTCCACTTGATGAACATTATGTTTGACATATTCAAACGCTACCTTTAACCGGAAAGTTATAAAGGGTATGATTGGCATAATCGGATTCACGTAGGGAAGAATAATAAGCTAAATGGATTTGTCCCTCTTCGGAGAGATGTCAAGCTTGGGCCTCTCGTAGGAATGGTGTTGATGAAATGTTCGGCCGGACTCAAATGAATTGATTGGATCAATGGCATTTGGATTATCAACATATTCGGAATCGAGAAAGTATTGAACAAAACAAGTTGACTGTTTGACCATGACTTGTGTTCAATGACGTCGAGGACAAAGGGATTATGACATATTCTAAAGGAATGCGAACTTGTATCTAGTTATACTATTTGGGTAGGTGTGACGGTTTGCTAGAACCTAATCATATCTTATGGTTTCATGTTTGAACCCATTGCCAACTTAGTATAATCCTAGAGGGTCACACACAATAGAACGAATCTTTAAAAGGACTAAATTGGATTTTTTGGAAATTCTGGACATTCTGGGGAAGTGGGCGACCGCACAGTGTGGACTGGGCGGCCGCACACTTAGCTCAGTTTTGTACCAGTTTGTTTCAGATAGATGTGCGACCGCACAGTGTATTCTGGGCGGCCGCACAGTACTGTCGGCTGGCACTTTCCTAATTCGATTTGGAATCTCTTTTGACACAAGTTTCCTATTTGGAATAGGTCTTGCTTGTGTATAAAAGGAGGATTTCGGCCAGAACTTGAAAGATAGCCTTTTGTGAGTCTCAAAGAGTTTAAGAGAGAGTTTATTTTGTTCTAAGACATCCTTGGTTGAAGAACAAAATAATACACAAAAAGAAAATTCCATATAGTCATATCAATTGTGAAAGTGTGTTTCATAATTGTTGGTCTAGCAACCAAGATCAAGAAGCTCCTTGATATTCGTTCGTGGTGTGGATACCGCTAGAGGGTGAAGCTCATCATCTTCAAAGTTCGTGTTCTTACTTTCTTCGTGATCAAGCTTCAATATCTCCACCGAGTTTAAAGACCAAACTCCAAGTCATCAAGGGTTAGTTTATTCCTTTATTCATTATGTTGTATTTGATTTAATCATATGAATGGATCTATGGGCTTTGGTTTCAAAATTTTAAATGCTAAATTCCGCTGCGCATGTTACTACGAAAACCAACAGTGGTATCAGAGCCCCGTTCATGTTGATTATTTCAATACCTAAATCATGTTATGTGTATATAAATTGTTTATGTGTCTTGCGTGATATGAATATTGGAATATACGTTTGATGTTTATGAGTTTTGTGATTTTATGTGGTTTATTATTTTGAAACTTTAATCGCACGATTCAATCGCAATAAATAAATTATGGTGGATTCAGAATTGTTGGTCATTAATTTTTGATTGGATCAAAGTTTTAATAATCGGGGAAAAACAATTTTGAGACAAAATTTTCGAACTTGAAAAATTCTGCACCTTCTGGTGGCCATAGGCGACCGCACAGAAGATTCTGGGCGGTCGCACACTTTTTGGGCGACCGCACAGAGATTTTTGGGCGGCCGCACAAAGGGATCAGAAGGTCTGATTTTGGTCAAAAACAGAATCTGGAATTTTTCGAAAAATTCAACAAAACCAGTAACAGAACCAGTCCAGACTTGCTGATCTGGAATGGGTTTTGGGTAGTTGGCTTGTGTGTGGATTTTGGGGTTTGATTTTCCTATTTGTTTTAGTCTTGTGATTCTAAGATTGGTTCAAAGGTTTGGATGGCTAATCTTCGTTCATCGAGATTGTGTTTCCCAAACTTGATCGCAATCGAAGCTTCAAAGATAAAACGAAGTTAGAATTATGAAGAGTTCATAATTGCTAAAATTGAGAAACAAAGTTCTTGATTCAAAAATTGGAGATCCATGTGGAATTGTGAATGCAATTGGCCTACGTTCATCGAGAACATCTATTGCTTAGTTTCGGCCACATGCACTACTTTCTTGGTTTCTTGAATTAGTGCGGGATTGTGGTTGCCTAATGGCTTAGTTCGACCGCACTTCTTGTTATCTTGATTTGGAAATAATAACCAAAGTTGAAATAGTCTCATCCTCATAATTATAGAGAAACTAATGACACATAAATATCATGCTTAAATTAATGGAGATTAATTTAGTGGCTAAACTTGATGTGTAACATGTTTATATTATGTGCTCATAAATGTGTTATATGCTATATGTGATGAACCTTCAAAGAAAGTTTTAAGTCCTTCATTGCCATGCCATGATTAAAACACTTGTTTATATATGGGTGATTTTGATGTGGGTTCGCCTCCGCGAAGTGCATTGATTTTATTCATGTATGAGCAAGATGAGGTTCATTAATTTAATGTGGGCTTGCCTCCGCAAGGTGCATTAAATTGAATGGTTCCTATACGTTTAAAATGGTTGGACTTAATTAGGCGTCAAAACAGTTTTGGGCCTAGGCAAAAGATGAGATTAAACATGTTTTTTGAAATTGGATTTCTCAAAGAATCTCATAAAAGGATCTAAGAATCATATGGGATATGATTGACATGATTGTCTACCTAATTAATTTATTTTTGAGTGGTCCGCCTCCGTGGACTCAAAAGTTAAATTAAAGTTGGATCTTAGCCCAATTAAATTATATTATACATTGGATGTATATGAAGGTTATATAATTTAGTGGGAGTATTTTGTTTGAAAATACATTATTTATCTCTTTAATGAAAACCGGTACTTATTAAATTTTGGAATTTTTTTGCATATTTGTAGATAATGACTAATAACACTCAATCAATGTCGTTGCGATCGATCCTTGAGATGGATAAGCTCGAAGAGAATGGTACTAACTTTATGGATTGGATCCGTAGCATAAGAATCGTTCTTAGGCAAGAAGATAAGTTGTACATTCTCGATGGGCCTCTCCCTGCTGAACCACCGCCTACTGCCCCTAGGGTAGAAAGAGACAATTACAAGAAACATCGTAATGATTCTAGAGATGTAAGTTGTCTCATGCTTACTGCTATGTGTTCAAAACTCCAACAAAGTTTGGAACATTTGGAAGCCTATGAGATAGGCGTGGAGTTAAGAACCATGTTTCAAGAGCAAGCTAGGCAAGAGAGGTACAAGACCATTGTTGCATTCACTACTTGTAAGATGAATGAAGGGAAACAAGTGAGTCCTCACTTTCTTAAAATGAAAGGTTATGTAGAGCACCTTGAGAAACTTGGCTATCCAATCCCATTGGAGCTAGCCACGGATCTCATTCTTAATTCATTGCCTAAAAGTTATAATCAGTTTGTGATGAATTATAACATGCATGGAATGGATATGAATCTCTCTGAGTTGCATGGGATGCTCAAAACTGCAGAGATGAAAATTGTGGAGAAAGGTTCTCCCGTGCTCTTGGTTCATGATGGAAAGAAGGCTAGTGCCAAAGGAAAGGGTAAGAAAGTTGTCAAACCCAAAATAAGCAAGGCAAAGGTTGCCAAGGCTTCTGAGGCAAAACCTGATTCACAAAAGGATGCAATCTGTTTCCATTGTCAAGAAATTGGTCATTGGAAACGTAATTGCAAGGCTTTCTTGGAAGAGCAAAAGAAGAAGAAGAGCAGCAAGGCTGCATCGACTTCAGGTATCTATATGATAGATATTCTCCTTTCTACCACTGATTCTTGGGTATTGGATACCGGATGTGGTTCTCACATTTGTCTAAATGTGCAGGGACTAAAGAATAGGAGACTGCTTAAAGAAGGTGAAGTAGATCTACGCGTGGGGAATGGAGCAAGAGTTGCTGCATTAGCCGTAGGGACTTATGAAGTCACTTTACCTTCCGGATTAATTCTTGTTTTGAACAATTGTTATTATGTTCCGGATTTAAGCAGAAATATTATTTCAATTTCTTGTTTGGATAATGAAGGTTTTAAGTTTCTTATTGAGAATAAGAAATTTTCTATTTATTTAAATGATGTGCTTTATGGTATTGCTAATTCATTTAATGGCCTTTATATCTTGGATGTCAAGAATCAAAATAATGACAATGTCTATCATGTAAATAAGAAATCTAAACCTAATGACGTAAATCATACTTATCTGTGGCATTGCCGTCTCGGTCATATTAATGAGAAGCGTATCTCAAAACTCCATGGGGACGGACTTTTAGGTTCATGTGACCTCGAGTCATATGATACTTGCGAGTCGTGTCTTCTTGGAAAAATGACTAAGACACCTTTTACCAAGTTGGGTGAAAGGGCAAGCGACTTATTGGGGTTGATACATTCCGATGTATGCGGACCATTAAGTAGCAATGCTAGGGGAGGATTTCAATACTTCATAACCTTCACTGATGATTATAGTAGATTTGGGTATGTTTACCTAATGAAACATAAAAGTGAAGCATTTGAGATATTTAGAATATTTCAAAATGAAGTAGAAAAACAACTTGGTAAAAGTATAAAGGCACTTCGATCAGATCGAGGTGGTGAATACTTAAGTCAAGAATTTGATGATCATCTAAAGAATTGTGGAATAGTTTCACAATTGACTCCACCTGGAACACCACAATGGAATGGTGTGTCCGAGAGGAGGAATCGGACTTTGTTAGACATGGTTCGATCAATGATGAGTCAAGTTGATCTTCCAATATCCTTTTGGGGTTACGCCCTAGAAACCGCTGCTTTCACACTAAATCGTGTTCCAACTAAATCGGTTCAAAAGACTCCATATGAGATGTGGAGCGGAAAGAAGCCCTGTCTGTCTTTCATGAAGATTTGGGGTTGTGAAGCTTTTGTCAAAAGACTTGTCTCAGACAAACTTGCACACAAATCTGATAAATGTATTTTCGTGGGATATCCTAAGGAAACTAGAGGATATTACTTTTACAACCGCGAGGACAACATAGTGTTTGTTGCCCGAACTGGTGTTTTTCTAGAGAAAGAGTTTCTCTCCAAAGAAATCAGTGGGAGTAAAATAAATCTTGAATAAATTCAAGACCCAGAAAATAACATTGAACCAATAGTGGAACAAGAACAAGAACCACAAAGAGTTTTGGAACCTGTTCAAAATACGCAAGCAACTCGCAGATCTAGTAGGTTACGATCCGAGCCCGAGAGATATGGATTTCTCGTAACGGATAGTAATGAGGTAGAAATCATTGAGAATGATGAACCGCCAACCTACCAAGAGGCGATGTCTTCTCCTGATTCGGACAAGTGGCTTGGAGCCATGGAATCCGAATTGCAATCCATGCAAGACAATCAAGTTTGGAATTTGATTGATGCACCCGAAGGTGTAAAAACCATAGGATGCAAATGGGTCTTCAAGAAGAAGACTGACATGGATGGGAAGGTGCATACTTACAAAGCTAGACTTGTAGCGAAAGGTTATAGGCAAGTTTATGGTATTGACTATGATGAGACCTTTTCACCCGTAGCAATGATCAAGTCTATAAGAATTTTGCTGGCCATTGCCGCATATCATGACTATGAAATATGGCAGATGGACGTCAAAACCGCTTTCCTGAATGGAAAACTCCAAGAGGATGTGTATATGACACAACCAGAAGGTTTTGAACAAGATTCTAAGGTATGCAAATTGCAAAGATCCATCAATGGATTGAAGCAAGCTTCTAGGAGTTGGAATCTCCGTTTTGATGAATCGGTCAAAGAGTTTGGTTTCATCAAGAACGAAGATGAGCCTTGTGTATACAAGAAGATTAGTGGGAGCATAGTGCTATTCCTTATTTTATATGTGGATGACATATTGCTCATTGGAAACGACATTCCTACACTTCAGTCTGTGAAGACTTGGTTAGGAAAGTGCTTCGCAATGTAAGATATGGGTGAAGCCGCATATATTCTTGGCATTAAGATCTATAGAGATAGATCAAGGAGGCTACTTGGTTTAAGCCAAAGTACATACATTGACAAGGTCATCAGAAGATTCCGTATGGAAAATTCTAAGAGAGGCACCTTGCCCGTGTTACATGGAGTTTCTCTAAGCAAGACTCAATGTCCTAAGACAAAAGATGAGCGTGAGAAAATGAATGACGTTCCATATGCTTCGGCAATTGGGTCCATCATGTATGCCATGATTTGTACTAGGCCGGATGTATCTTATGCTTTAAGCATGACAAGTAGATACCAATCCGACCCTGGCGAAAATCACTGGGTGGCTGTAAAAGCGATTCTTAAGTACTTGAGAAGGACTAAAGACTCGTTTTTGGTCTATGGAGGAATAGAAGATGATCTCGTTCTAACTGCTTACACGGATGCAAGCTTCCAAACTGACAAAGATGATAGCCGATCGCAATCGGGTTTTGTGTTCATGTTAAATGGTGGAGCTGTAAGCTGGAAGAGTTCCAAGCAAAGTACAACCGCTGATTCTACAATAGAAGATGAGTATATTGCTGCATCGGATGCTGCAAAGGAAGCTGTTTGGATTAAGAAGTTCATAACTGAACTTGAAGTGGTTCCTAGTATTGCTAATCCAATAGACCTTTATTGCGATAATAATGGTGCTATTGCTCAAGCAAATGAACCAAGAGCACATCAGAAATCCAAACACATACTTAGGCGTTTTCATATCATTCGAGAGATCGTTGATAGGGGAGACGTAAATATATGCAGAGTACCTACTGATGACAATGTTGCGGACCCGCCAACAAAGGGACTTCCACAAGCTAAACATGATGGTCATGTTAGGTCCATGGGTATTAGATACATGGGAGATTGGGCCTAGGGCAAGTGGGAGATTATTGGTAGTGGTGCCCTAGGCACGTTTAATAAACGTTGTAATTGTTATCATTTATTTCATATCAATAAAGAGATGTTTTGATTATTATTATTGTTCATGTTTACTTATAATAATCTCTGTCCCTAGTACTTGTTAAGCACTAGTATAAAGGCTAAATGATCATGCGATGATCATGTTAGATTTATGGGTACTTGTTTGGAACAAGGTACTGGACATGACCCGCTGTATGAGATTTATGTCATGGTCTATGTCGAACATATATCTCATATTAGTTATGTCATTTGAATCCTTAGACATGAAGTTATTATAGTCTTCCACTTGATGAACATTATGTTTGACATATTCAAACGCTACCTTTAACCGGGAAGTTATAAATGGTATGATTGGCATAATCGGATTCACGTAGGGAAGAATAATAAGCTAAATGGATTTGTCCCTCTTCGGAGAGATGTCAAGCTTGGGCCTCTCGTAGGAATGGTGTTGATGAAATGTTCGGCCGGACTCAAATGAATTGATTGGATCAATGGCATTTGGATTATCAACATATTCGGAATCGAGAAAGTATTGAACAAAACAAGTTGACTGTTTGACCATGACTTGTGTTCAATGACGTCGAGGACAAAGGGATTATGACATATTCTAAAGGAATGCGAACTTGTATCTAGTTATACTATTTGGGTAGGTGTGACGGTTTTCTAGAACCTAATCATATCTTATGGTTTCATGTTTGAACCCATTGCCAACTTAGTATAATCCTAGAGGGTCACACACAATAGAACGAATCTTTAAAAGGACTAAATTGGATTTTTTGGAAATTCTGGACATTCTGGGGAAGTGGGCGACCACACAGTGTGGACTGGGCGGCCGCACACTTAGCTCAGTTTTGTACCAGTTTGTTTCAGATAGATGTGCGACCGAACAGTGTATTCTGGGCGGCCGCACAGTACTGTCGGCTGGCACTTTCCTAATTCGATTTGGAATGTCTTTTGACACAAGTTTCCTATTTGGAATAGGTCTTGCTTGTGTATAAAAGGAGGATTTCGGCCAGAACTTGAAAGATAGCCTTTTGTGAGTCTCAAAGAGTTTGAGAGAGAGTTTATTTTGTTCTAAGACATCCTTGGTTGAAGAACAAAATAATACACAAAAAGAAAATTCCATATAGTCATATCAATTGTGAAAGTGTGTTTCATAATTGTTGGTCTAGCAACCAAGATCAAGAAGCTCCTTGATATTCGTTCGTGGTGTGGATACCGCTAGAGGGTGAAGCTCATCATCTTCAAAGTTCGTGTTCTTACTTTCTTCGTGATCAAGCTTCAATATCTCCACCGAGTTTAAAGACCAAACTCCAAGTCATCAAGGGTTAGTTTATTCCTTTATTCATTATGTTGTATTTGATTTAATCATATGAATGGATCTATGGGCTTTGGGTTTCAAAATTTTAAATGCTAAATTCCGCTGCGCATGTTACTACGAAAACCAACATGTGCATGTGTAAACATGGCAGGTGTGTGCATGTGTAAACATGGCAGTTGTGTGCATGTGTAAACATGGCAAGCATCATGATGTAAACGAAAGTTAGACCCACTAAGTTTGAAAAAGTTTCAAAGCAGTCCCCAGCAGAGTCGCCACTGTGAATACCCCTTTCCGATGAAGCGACGCATGGGAAGTATCTTGTGATTATTATTATTTACAAAAGGGAATATTAAATAACGACATTAAAATTATGAGAGTCGCCACGCCGTTTTAATTAAATCCAAAACATTGAAAAAAAGCATTTTTAGTGGGTTCGGGGGTCAAATTACAACAAGAGAAGAATATTGAACATTATCACTCCTATTGCCCAAATTGATCGGTCTTTCTATCATGATGCGGTGTTAGTAGTGTGTTAGTGATTTAGACCGGATCCGAAGATTGCCTACGTTCCTCTCAATGTGAGAAGCTCAGGTCAGCGTAGTTCGCAGAGAATTTAGAATAGGCAGGAGAATCGGGATCGTGCATAATGAGGGGGGAATTACCTAAAGATTAGGGTTTAGAAGTAGTTCCTAGATCATCCTCGGGTTGATGAACCCTCGATCATCATCGGCTATGAAATAACATGCAATTATGAAGATCACAACCCTAAATATAGCATAAATAAGGTTTTAATCTATGGACACGAAGAACATGCGAAGAACATATTATGAACATATGAATGAACATGCAAAGCATATGAAGAAACTATGAATAAACATGCAAGAACATGAATATAAAAGATCTACATTAAAAATGATGCAAGAACATGAAGAAAAAGTTAGAAAACTTACCTATGTTGGCAAGAAATAAACATTGATCTCCTTGAGTGTTTGAATGCTTAATTAGGGAGAAAATTGTGTTTAAGAACTCTAAAATTCGGACTTAAAGCTCTCGAAATCGGGATCCTAAACCAATAGGCTGAGATTGGTTTATATAGTAAACTGAGGGGAAGATTTGACGGTTAGGATCATCCGGGACAAGGTTGGCCGCGTGGCCAAGGACAAAAGTGGCCGCGTGGCCAAGGGCAACTGTGGCCGCGTGGCCATCATCGCTGGACAAATGTGGCCGCGTGGCCATCATTGCGCGCTGACGTGAAATTCAAGCTAGGGTTTTACTGTTCATACAAGGCAACCCTAAATGTCCATAATTAATATATTCTAGAACATTGAGCTAATTTTGGGAATCCAGGACAAGTCTTTGCAAGGTTTCTAATTCCTATAAAGTCCTTGTATATTTGGGAAAGCCCTAATAAACTCATTTTCAGATCGGGTACTAACACTACCGCACGTCAATACGGACAGCGACTGGAGAAACTCCTTATGCACTGGTATATGGTTCCGAAGCTGTACTCCCAATAGAGCTCGAAGTCCCATCTCTACGGGTCCTCCTCGAGAACCAAGTCAATGAAGTCGATTGGATGAAAAGTCGATATGAACAGCTATCCCTACTCGACGAGAAAAGGCTAAGGGCAATCAAACATACGAGGGCCTATCAACAAAGAATGGCTAGGGCTTTCAACAAAAAGGTGAAGCCCCGAAACATCAGTGTGAGAGATTTGGTCCTAAGACAACACCCTCCTAATGCCATGAACCCCCTTGGAAAATGGGGACCCCGATGGATCGGTCCGTACGTAGTCAAGAAGATACTAAGCGGCGGTGCAGTCCGACTCGTGGATTTAGACGGAGATCAGCTGCCAAAGGAAGTCAACCTCGACAAGTTGAAGAGATTTTACATCTAATAAATGAAGACCATCAAAAAAAAAAAGCTCGCTAGGTTGAAAACCCGCAAGGGCGGCCTAGGCAAAAACTAGAGCACGTGCAAAAAAAATAAGCCCGCTAGATTTAAAACCTGAAAGGGCGGTCTAGGCAAAAAAACAGGGTGCACAAAATAAAAAATGGTCTTCGTTTGTTTGAACTACGGAGACCTGAGCCTCTACACTGGAGGAACGTAGGCAACCTTCGGGTGTGGTCTAAAATATAAACAAATACCCAAATCATCTCAAATTAACAAGATGCAATTTTTATTCAAATCTCAAATGATTCAAGCCATTACAAGGGATTTTGTTGAGCTACTAGGAAAAATCTAATTTTCTCTTGGGGATACTAGGAAAAATCTAATTTTCTCTTGGCCTTCGAAGGACCACCCGAACGACCATCAATCCTACTCTTCCTGGGAGGCCTAGGAACACTGATGCGGACCGATACTTTCTGCGCAACAGAGCGCCTCCGAGCATAAAAGTCATCCAAAGGGGTACCGAAAGGGTCAGTTAGAATGTTGTTCACATCAGCAGCAGCTTCCTTGTACCTCAAAGCACTGCTAGTCTCAAAGTCCTTCCCTAACAACTCAGCCCGAAGAGCATCTACCCAAGTAATGCCGAGGTAGACGGTACCAAGCAAGTGATCCAAGTAACTCTCGGGAAAAAAAATACTACCCCGGTGCAATGGAGCGGAAGCCCAACGGTTAAGATCATCTCCCCAAGCCGACTGAAGCTCATTCGAGAAGTCCGGACCCATATAAGAAACTGGACGAAGCCTCCCGTTCCTCGGAAAAGGAATTATCTGTTGACGGCCAAATTGCCTTAGAACCCGTTCTGGTTGGTAAAACAAAGAATCTCTGAACCCAGGTAAAACCACATACTGAAAACCAGAGGTCCACTCCGCAAAAGGGCGAAGACCCCAAGGGCACCACTCAACGTCAGCTGTAAGACGAGAAGCAAAAAAATCTTCTCCAACCCCCTTCAATCAAATCTCTAATCAACAACCGTCGCCTATGAACAACAAAAGGAGAAAGGTCGCCGTCTAACGCATAAAGCCTGAAATGCTCCCGAAGCCATATGGTCAAAAGCAAGGGGCTTCCTCGTCGCATCTCGCCCATACGGTGCAATTCGTCCAAACCATGCAAGGTCTCTCCTACAATGAGCGGAATTATGCTAAATTGCTGTCCTTTCGCCTGCAACACGATTTCAGCCAACTGCGGATCCGCAGTACCCAGAGGAGTGACAAACAAAACCTCGCTGAAAAGGCAGACAGCCATGGCATTTCTCTTAAAGGACTGAACCGCGACATCTTCCGAATGCAAACTGAAAAACATCGGAAGCTCAGTTATGTCAACAACGGTCCCGTGCATCATCTTCTTCACCTCTCCAACAGGGAGATTCAGAAGGTCAACCCAAGAATCAATAACACCGCGGTGATACTTAGGGACGGCAATCCGACCGGCCAAAGGCATACCCAAAATGTCCCCAAAATCATCGACAGTCGGCACCATTTCATTAGCCGAAAAGTTGAACGCATGGCTATCACAATCCCAGAAGGCTGCAGCAGCCTTCAACAAGTCCCAATCCGGCTTCAATGTTTGCAAAGTAAAAAGAATTCGAAATCCGAAATCTTTGATGAAAGCATTTTTGGGATGGGTCTTGAAAGAATAAACGAATGTCGATAAATCCTTCTCGTAACTCTTGACAACCTCGGCACCAAGACTAAAAAGGTTAAAGGCCATGGGAAAGAAGGTTATAAGCAAAATTGGGCAATAAAATGGTGTTCTAAAATGGCAGAAGAAAGCTGTTGGAATCGAATTACCGACCAGAAGCTGATATTATAGCTGTTGGGGGATCTTTTGGTCAGCAAATATCAGGCCCTGAATTTCGCCTCCCAGAGGCGCGCGCCTCCCGACACCGGTCTACAAGGCATGCGCGTCCCGTCTCCAAGAGAGGAAGCGCCCGCGTCCCAAGTAGAAAATGCTCCAGAAATAGCCTTTGTCAGTTCAGAACAGAACCCAGGCGTTCCAACGCCTTCAACCTGCAGAAAAGATCAATCCCAATAACAAGAGAAGCTCAAACGACGACAGCAAACACTCAGCTGGGCACACATTAATTTGGTCCGCCCTTAAGGCATGTCTAAAAACTGAAATAAGATAAAAACTCCCACTCAAAGTAGGGTGTCTGTTATTTTCTCAAAAATCATTTTTTTACAATTCATCCCCAGCACAAAGCTCTCCTCAGTCAACTATGCCCGCACCCCATCGAAAGTCAAAGTCAAACAGTCAACATCAAACTACGACTCACGACAACAACTTGGTCCGGGGTGAGCCACATAATCACCGCCTCCTCATCTAGCAAACGGTCCTCCAGGTCCCGCTTCCAGCAAACGGATCTCGCTATCAGCAAACAGGTCCCGCTTCCAGCAAATGGATCTCGCTATCAGCAAACAGGTCCCGTTTCCAGAAAACGGATCTTGCTATCAGCAAACAGGTTCTGCTTCCAGCAAACGTATCTCGCTATCAGTAAACAGGTCCCGCTTCCAGCCAACGGATCTCTCTATCAGCAAACAGGTCCCACTTCCAGCAAACAGATCCCGCTTTCAGCAAACGGATCCCGCTATTGGCAAAGTTGCTCACACAGGGAGCGCACCTTTATCTTTCAAAGCCGCTCACAAAGGGAGCGCATCTTTATCCCTTGCAATTTCAAATTCCTACTTTTATCGAGTCTTTTCTTTTTCTTGGTGATATCCTAGGCGGATGTCTGTCTTTCGTCGGCACGTTGGCTTCGTAATCCACGCCGCCGAGGGGCTCTGTAGACACCCAGTCTTGTACCGCTCACCCCGATTGCACACTTGATTTTGTGTTTCTCCCTCTTTTAAGTGTTTTCTGTTAGTTTCTGTTACATTGGTTAAGTTCCAGACGGACTCCGTTAAGTCCCGAGACTAAACTGAATAACAGTTCTAACTTTATAGTCCATTCTGTCAAAAATTTCTTTTCAGAGTCGCGCGCCTCTGCCTCTTGAGGCCAGATGCGTGCGTCTTCCACCGCCTAGGTGGGATGCGCGCGCTTCTGGGGTGTGTCAGTTACAGATTCTGCCCAAGAATCTCTCCCTTGCTCATTATACATGATTTTGCCTGGGAAAGATTTCTTGGCGACTCCATTTGGCTCCAAAAACTCCCTTCTTTCAACTATAAAAACCCCTCCAATCCATCATTGGAAGGGACCTTTTTCCTCACTTCTTTTCTAGACTTTTCCTTGGGACTTCTTTTAGACCTTTTTCAACTAAAAAGCTTTGGAACTCAAGAAGTATTCTCTCCAAGTATTCAACCTCTTCTTCAAGGCTTTTCAAGAGGTTCTCTTTGAAGGATACTATAGGTAAATGTCTTAAACTTTCTTCTTCTACTTCTTCTACTTCTTCTTCTTCTTCTTCAATCAAACGTGCAATCACCCCAAAACCACTTGGGACATGACACCAATGATCCTTTCATTACATTGAATTAGCCTAGGAGTCATCTCCCTACATTTTAAACTTTAAAACTCCCTTTTATCATCATTCAAATAGGAAGAACACATTTATCTTTAAAGTGAATTATGAACAAACAAGACCGACTTTGCTCGGGCGAAATGGGTGTTTAAGTACTTCCCATTTTGTAACCTAACCCCCGAACCCCTCATCCCAAAGAATCTCTATTTTCGTAAATCAAACTTAGGCTCATAAACATTAGGTTTTCTTACGTTCCTCAAAAACATGGGTGGCGACTCTAAAACACAATTAGACATCCTAGGACGAGCTCGCGCTGTCACGACCCAAAAACTAGGCTCTATTTTATTAGTAATAAATAATTATTATTTAATTATTTGCTTATTTATTTATTTAAATTATTATTTATTTAAATATTTATGTGTACATTTTATGTTTCATAATAATTGCCTAGCATTTTAATTGGGTCAATTGGGTTAGTGTAGTATTGTTGGGTCTTAATTGTTAGTAGGGAGTGTAAGTATTTGTGTGTAGTGTAGAAGAGGGGGCCTAAGTGTAAATTCTTTAAGTCATCTCCCCTACTCCCTCCTTACTCCTTCTCTTCTCCCTCACCTTCTCCCTCACTCACTCCATCTCCCAGCAACTCTCTCCCTCTCTCATTAGCTTTGGGTAAGTTTTCTTTCTTTCCTTCTCTCTTCATTTTCTTCCTCTTCCTCTCATAATCTCTCATTTCTTAAAACGTGAAACTTGTTTAGATCGTCGATAGGATCGCGTAGAATAAAAAAGAATTGAATTCCGTCATCTTTGAGAATTTTCAAGTAAGTTACTTTTCCCCCATTTTTATGCTAAAATGTTCATATCATGTTTATATAATGCTTGATGTGTTATATTTGAAGTTTGGTTGAGTATAGAATTTATTTGGAATTTAATTGAGTTTTTGGGTAAAAATGGTGAAATCTTGAATGTGGGGTTTTGGTGTTGGTTTGGGTGATTAAAGGGTGTTATTTAGGTTCCCTTTAGGTTGGGTGTTTTTTAGGAGCTTTAGAAATGTTTTGGGAAGCTTTGATTTTGATACTTATGGAAGGATTGTGGTTTTGGGTCGAAATGTGAGAACCCAGCTCTGTTTTCCCGGCTGGAATCCAGACCAGGCGCCCGCCCGCGTGGTGCCAGGCGCCCGCCTGCACCCCCTTTTCCAGCGGCCAAACCTTCTGTTGATTCAAGCGCGCGCTCGCCCCTACCCAGGCGCCCGCCCGCCCGCCTGCTTAGGATTTTGCCCTTTTTGTTTGTTTAAACTAAATGACTTAACTAGTTTAGGTTTCCTTCTTTTAATTAACTTAAGATAACACCGTGGAATACTTTATTAAGTGGAATTGATTCTTTTGTGAACAAATATGTTATGGAATTTGATTGAGTATCATTTTGGGAATGTGGTTCATCCTTGATGTGTTGTTTGGATTGGTTTACCTTTGTGGTAATTTATTTGGATTGGTTCCCTACTTTGGAACCTTAAGTTATTTATTCATGCTAATATATTATTACTTAGCATTTAATTGGAAGCCCAGCTGGCATATTTGTTGCATCGGGCGATGGGAAAGATTATAATGGCAAAGCCAAGTCCATTATAATGTTGACCATTGTTTTGCCCTTTCTTTACCCCTTTTCCAGATTGGCCTTGGAAAAGACAAGTTAGCTTCCTTTGTGAATGTATCTAGCTACCGGGCATGACTTTGTGGCATGGCTCTTGTCCTTTGTGACACTCTTATGGTTATTGTTCCGGTACCGGGGGATTTCTCTTCAGCTTTCATGCTAATATGAAGATGTTGATTTGTTGATTATTGAAGCTGCGCAGCGATCCTTTATTTGGATGTATCGGTTTGGAAACCTTGGCTAATATCCTTTGTTATGTGTTATTTCCGCTGCTATCTGATATATGATAATTGCTATGTGCTATGTGATATTTATTATTGTTTATTGCTTATTGCATCATAGCATGTCATGTAGTTGCATTAGTAACTTATTGAGATTTATCTCACCCCCTTTCTTTTATCTTTGTTTTTCCTTAACCCCCCCCCAGGTGCTAAGGATTAGTCTCGCTGATCACGAGAAAGAGGACGTCGAGTGTGGATACATTCTTTTTGGGAAAGTTGTTATAGGTTGGTTTACATTATATCAATGTGTAACCTTTTGGGGATATTTGTACCAAACATTGGCGTCACTAGGATTTGTGTATTTTATAACTTTGGTGTATAAGCTTATGGAGTTTATACTAGTTTTACTTTATTGTTCAAATTGATTTACAAAACCTCGTGTTATCATCTTTTGGGTATAAAAGGAAATTTTTATCTCCATTATTTTAGAGTTTATTGTTTAAGTCGACGTCCAGATCGCGGTCTCGGGCCCGCGGGGTTCGGGGTCGCGACACGCGCGCTCTGTCCTAACCCCCGGGGTATCTACAGTTGTTCAACCATGCGACTTCATTCACTTGGTTTTCTAGGAGAACCCTTAGTGATGGTACTTCTAATTCGATTGGTAACACTGCTTCCATCCCATAGGCTAGGGCGTATGGAGTTTCACCGGTGGCGGTACGGATTGAAGTACGGTAGCCCCAGAGTGCAAACGGTAGCTTGTCAGGCCAGTCTTAGCCATTTTTATAATGATGGTCTCTACGATTTTGTTAGCATCTTCGACTGCTCCATTGGTCTGTGGTCGGTATGGTGATGACTGATGTCTCCCTATCTTGTACTCTGCAAGTAGTTGGTCACATTCTTTCTCAAAGTGTCTGCCATTGTCAGATATCATCTCATGAGGTACCCCATATCGGCATATGATGTTGGTCTTAATGAACTCAGCTACCTTTTTAGCATTTAAGACTTTGTAGGATTGAGCCTCGATCCACTTAGTGAATTAATGAACGGCGACCAACACGAACGAATGCCCATTATGACCTGTTGGTGAGACTTTGCCAATGATGTTTATTCCCCACGTAGAAAATGGCCAAGGGGATGTCATAGGGTATAACACGGACGGTGGTGCTTGTTGCAAGTTGGCATGTATCTGGCACTTATGGCATTTCTTAACTATGTCGGTGCAGTCGGCTTCCATTGTGGCCCAATAGTACCCTAGTCGGATAAATTTCTTCGCTAGCATGTTGCCATTTATATGGGTTCCACAGACTCCTTGATGGACTTGGTCCATGATTTCTACGGTTTCGTGCTCATCAGCACAGAGCATACACTGCTTGTGGTGTTTCTTGTAGAAGTGATCACCTATAATAATGAATTGGGCGGCAAACCGTTTGAGGGCTATCTTCACTTTAGGTGATGTATATGATGTGAATGTTCTGTCTAGGAGAAAATTCCATACATTATAATACCAAGGCTTATCGTCTAAGGCATTTACGGAGACAGAGTCACATTCTTCTTTGCAGTCATGCATGTCTATGATTGAGTAATAAGCAGGAGTCGTTCGCCTTATGACTTTGAAGGTTTTAACCTCAGTCCATTCGGGAATTTCCACAAGTGATGCTAGAATGGCTAGCGAGTCTGCTAAGCGGTTCTTATCTTTAGGAAGATAGTAGAAAGTGACTTCTTTGAACTGCTTGACCAAGTCTTGGAGATGGTCATTATATTTCTGGAGTGTAGGATCTTGTACCTTCCACTTCTTGAGTAATTGATAGATTATAAGTTGTGAATCTCTGTACACCTCTAGTTCGGTCACATTTCTTTCTAAGGCTGCTTCAATCCCCTCTATGCAAGCTTCGTACTCGGTAATATTGTTAGTGGCCTCAAAGTCAAGGCGGATTGCGAGTGGAGTGTAGAAATCTGAGGGATCTACTAGTAACATGCCAATACCATATCCCCGTTTATTGGCTGCGCCATCGAAAAATAATTACCACTTATTTTTTGCTATTGCCATGATGTCCTCATCACGGAATCGCGGGTCTTCCCCCTTCGCTTCATCACATGGAAATTCGCCTAAATGATCAGCAAAGACTCTTCCTCTCACGGATTTTTGTGTGATGTAAGTGATATCATACCCCAAGAACATAAAGTACCACTTGGATATTCTAGAGGAGACATGAGACTTCTCGAAGATGTACTTCATCGGGTCCATTCGGGCAATCAGTTGTACAGCAAACGCTTCTATGTCTGGCTTTAGTCTCTCAGCCACCCACACCAGTACAGCACTCAACTTTTCTAATGCAGAGTAATTCAATTCAGCCCCTTGGAAGCGACGGCTAACAAAGTACACGTCATTCTCTTTCTTTGAATCGGGTTGCTCTTGTGCTAGCATAGCACCTAATGCAGTATCATTAACTGTGAGGTACAAGGTTAACGGTTTCTTTTTATGCGGTGGGACCAATACTGGCAGGTTTACCAATTATTCCCTAACTTTTTTGAAGGCTTCTTGGCATTCTTCGGTCGATTCTAGGGATGCATTCATCTTGAGGAGCTTAAAGATGGGCTCGCATATCGTCGTGAGCTGATTAATGAAACAACTAATGTACTGAAGGCGACCCATGAATCCCTTGACTTTTTTTGCATCTTAGGTGGAGGCATGTCATTGATGGCTTTGATTTTAGCGAGATCCGTTTCTATACCACGCTCGGTGACCATGTATCCAAGGAATTTTACTTTCACTACCCCAAACGTGCACTCGGTCGGATTAAGTCTCATCTTGTAGTGTCTCAACCTTTCAAAGAATTTTTTGAGGCCGACGAAGTGCTGCCCATCGGAGCCTTTGGAGTGTATGATCATGTCATCAACGTATACCTCCATCTCTTTATGTATCATGTCATGGAAAAGAGCAGTTACAGCTCTCCGATAAGTGGCTTCGGCATTTTTGAGTCCGAATGGCATCACTGTATAACAGAACGTCCCCCAAGGTGTAGTAAATGCTATTTTGTGTTGGTCCTCCTCAGCCATGAGGATCTGGTTGTAACTGGAGAATCCGTCTATGAATGAATGGACATCATATTTTGCGGTATTTTCAACGAGCATGTCTATGTTGGGAAGAGGAAAATCATCATTCGGAGATGCTCTGTTGAGATCACGGAAATCAACACAGACGCAGACCTTTCCATTTTCCTTGGAAACTTGTACAGTATTAGCCAACCAGGTTGGATACTCTATTACTTTGATGAACCCAATGCTCAGGAGTTTCTCTATCTCTTGCTTGACTTGTACCGACCACTCGGGTTTAATTCTGTGGAGTTTCTGCTTAACTGGCTTCAAATCGGGAAGTAGCAGTATCTTATGTTCAACAATCGAATTGGCTAGCCCCGGCATAACTTTATAGGACCAAGCGAACACATCCAAGAATTCTCGGAGAAGCGCTATGAGGGCTTGTCGGTCTTCCCCCTTGAAGAAACTGCCAATCTTGGTCTCTTTCGGATCATCGTCCGTCCCCAGATTAACTGTTTTCATTTCTTTGGCATCAATAGGACCATTTCCGCCACGATGACCTACTTTCTTATTAATTTCTTTTAAGATTTGTTCATTTTCTTGATCTATCCTGTCATATGACTCATTATTATATAATTCGTTAGAGTTATTAGTTAATTCATCATTTATGACGCTAGCAATCTCAGGATACTCGGAAAGATCTATGTTTTCATTAAGAAAGTGGGGGAATACACGTTCCGCGATGGCATCCAAGTCCTCTTGGGTGAGCTCATCGGTAGCGGTATCTGACTCTAAGGTAAGAGTTACAAATTTTCTTTCTCTATGGGGATGGGGAGTACACCCTAATTCTTTGATCAGGAATTCTTCACTTGCTATGGGTCCCCCAGTTGTGTACCAGTTCTGGATGGGGTCGTCACACTTCTTGATGAGCTCAGTGTAGTCTTGGTTCGGAGCCTCCCCCTGTCTATTGTATTGATCTGAGTGTCCTCTAGCTTGCAAAGGTTGAGAAATTGGCACAGTAGGTCTTCTCCCAACACAAAGTCCCACTCACTGAATGCTCCGGCCTTGGTTCCCCTTAATTCTTGAGGTAGCCACGAGAATTGCATCGGTTCTGTTTTAAGTGAGTATGGATCACAGTCACTGAAGATTTCAAATCCTAGTTGGCGCTTCCCCCTATGGTCGATCCATGGTTCAGGGAACATGAAGTATGGCAAATTTTCCCCCTCGCGTACAAAGTATCCGTTTAGAGTCTTTCGATAGGGCGGTGGTTCTTTTATCCCTTGTAAATGCTTGCCGAGTCCAAGACCGGGGAAGTACCCTTCTTTTAGCATCATGTTTAGCAATGGGCGTGTTCTGGAGAATGGAATGGCTTTAGAGTAGTCGTTTTTATTGCGTACTTTTACCATCTCTACACTACTTTGCTTTTGGATTTTGAATCCATTAAAGAGGTGGTCTGCCGCCTCATGCTGAATTTCTTGGATTGGACTAGAGGTGACTAGTTCCCCAAGTACGGTGACTATCGTGTCGTTGTGCTTAAACTTGACACATTGATGGAGAGTTAATGGTAATCCTCCTGTTTTATGTAGCCACGGATGTCCCAGAAGATGGTTGAAAGAAGAGGGGATGTCAATGACTTAGAATTCTACCTTTGTAGTTATCTCTCCCACTATAACTGTTAGAGTGATCGCCCCTATAGGTAAACGTGCAGTACAATCAAACCCTCGTACGTTAAGAGTTGACGGTTTTAGCTCTCTTGAGGTAAGGCCAAGCGTTACCATGACTTTCTTTGGTAAGACATTTATGGCGGACCCATTGTCTACTAGGATTTTGGGGATTCGATGCCCATTGACCCTTGCGGTTATGTAGAGAGCTTCGGTGTGCCCTCTACCATATTGTGGTATATCTAAGTCGGTAAATGTGATCACATTGCCAAATTGGATTTGGCCTACCATTTGCGTTAACTCTTCGGGAGTTATTTCTTTGGGCACTTCGACTTGGGCTAAAGCTTTGGAGATCATCATTCGATGCTTATGAGATGAGCCTAAGAGATCCCATATGGAAATGTTGGCTTGCATTTTCTTTAGTTGTTTAAGAAGTGGATCGTCAAGCTCAAGGGGTTCGGGCTCTTTCGAAGATGATTGGTCTTCTATTCTTGGATCTTTGTTGATTATGACTCGACCGGAGCGGATGAGTAAGTTAACTTCTTCCTTTTCTTTATTATTCTTTCTATCTAGTACTTGATCCCAAGACAACATGTAACAGAAAGAAATTTCATTATTAAACTTTGGAGTACTCTCGCCCACATTTAGGATTAGGCGAGTAGTCTCCTCTTCCTTACTAGGTATTTCTATTACATTGATCCCTCCTCCCGCAGTTGGGAGGGGGTTTGTCACTACATTAGGAACTCCTAGCTGCTTAGAGTCTATGAGATCTTGGATCACATCTTTGAGGTGGTTGCAGGAGTCGGTGTCGTGGCCACTAAACTGGTGGAACTTGCAGTAGAGATGATGAGCGTGATTGGTGGGGAGTTCCTTTGGAGTAGTAGGAGGATTTCTTGGAGTGATCTTACCTGCTTCCACGAGTATGTCAAACATTTTGCTTTGAGTGATGCCTTCATACTTGTGGTAGGTCTTTGGCTTTGCCTTAGCTTTGGATTCAACCTCCATTTTGTAATATTCTCTATGAGCTTGCATGCATGCCTGGAGCGTATCGATCTTCTTTTCATAGTATTCTTCTTGCATGAGTAGGCCTTTTCGGAACGCGCCTACTTCCTCTTCTCGGGCTATCAATTGATTTTGGAGAAATTTGATTTCTCTATCGAAGAATTCCTTTTGTGTCCATAGTCGAGTCATGAATTCTTCTTCTATTTCCCTCTTGAAGCGTGTGTACAAGAATTTCGCGTACACCTCAGAGAGTTGACCCACTTCCCCCTCTAGTCGAGCTTTGAGGTCGTTAAGTTCCTGAGTAAACTTGGCGCTTGACATTGTGTTGGGAGTATGGAGCTACTTTGCTGATCGGACGGACCTAGAGCACATAAACTGTGTCAAATCCAGGCTGGGGTCCCAACAAGTCGGCTTTTATGAGATAGGGGTGACCAAACACGGAAGAATCACAGAAAAGGAGAGATGTCTCGTACGAGACATGGATGTCTCGTACGAGACATCTAACCTGACAGTCAGATTTGCAGATTTTAATCCTATTGGTCTGACGGAATTTAATCCATTTTGAGAGGTTACTATCTAGTTCATCCTGGAACAGTGGATTCTGTCACCCTAGAATATGAGCCCCTTGTTTTTCACCTGTATTGCACTCTCCCAAACGGAAAATTCGGGCAAAGGTCACAGATTCTCATCAGAATCCACCATTCAATTAGCCAAACCTAAGTGATTCCGTAGCTGTTTTGTACTTTGTTAAACAACGCTTTTAATGCAATCAAACCTTGTGAATTCTTGTAAGGGACAACCGAAAGGGACATTGTCAAACGCAGGGTTTTAATGGTGAGTGAGACTAGACTCGAATCCTCATAGAAAAATTCTCATCTCATCACCTCAACCCTTTGTCTAACAATTTATACCGAAGGGACAATCGTCAAGAATTCATGAAGGGAGGATTATAGATTGTAGAAAAAGAGTTATCTTGGGCAAAGATTAAAACAACCCTAAGAATCGAACCGACCGGTCTCGAGGAGTGTCTTATTAGCTAGTATGTATGCATGAGGTTGATGCAAGGCTTACGGCTAAGGCTCCCCATGAACACAGTCTAGGAGCGTGTCACGGAGTGGGTACACCATCTTTGGAGAGACCGGCGAGGGCCATTCATTAGAATGGGGGGGCTGACCAACATCCGTCCTCCGATTGGGACCCAGATTTATAGGGTATGTAGTGCAATTATTCTACATGTGTGCACGTGTGTGTAAGGATCCCGTCCCTCGGGGCGAAACAAGCAAAGTTCGCACGAGGAAGAAATGCCAAACACGGGTAACTTTCCTAACGAAAAAAGAAACGGAGTCGCCACATTTGTTAATTGTAAACCCAAAAAATGAAAATGGTTAGAGAAGGTGAGTTCGGAGGTCACGTTATGCTTTGGGAAGAACATATTTGCGGTTCACCCAAGGTGCCTCGGAAAAACCGAGTCTCCCTTGTTAGTTTGAAAATGTGCATGTGTGTGTGTGTGCTTATTTAACGGAAAAGTTTCTGTTATTGGTTTTGCTTGGAAAAAAAAACTTAACTGACAGGGTCTGTTTATTAAGGAAAATAGGGATCAGAGGGCCAAATAGACATTTTGCCCCTGTTCCCAACATAGCCGTACGGATAGACATGTAGTCTCCTGGGATTTTACAGTTCAGTCAAGAACAGTCCAGTTTCAGAGCAGAAACAGAACATTCTGTTGAAACTGGATAGAACTGTTTTGATTCTAGTTTGTTTAAAACACTTTATAAGTTTAAATACAACATTTCCTATGCTAAATGATCATCACTTAGTCTCCAAAACAAGTATTTGGGTGTGATCATGCCCTTTGGGCCAAAATTGACCATTTAGTGATTAAAGATTGAAACTTTATCCCCAACATGGCATTTTTATGACTTATTAACCTTTAAGGAATCAAATTAACACATAAAGATTGAATCTTTATAACCCCAAAGGGGACTTTAGAGCTAGATCAATGTTGGATGATAAAGATGGAAGCTTTATCATCCAAATGATCATTATTGCCAACAAAAGCGTCATTCTAACTAGACAAGAATGTAAATGACAATCAACAAGCCATGATCATCTAGGTTTGAACCTCTTCCACACAAGGCATGGAGGGCACCTTGGATCATCTCATGGCTTGGACAAGAGAAATATAGAGTAGTATATGTATATTTTCTTGAATGGACAAGTCTTGCATAAATGTAAAATTGCTTGAATGGACAAGTCTTGCAAGTAATATAAAGGTGCTTCAATGGACAAGTCTTACAAGTAATGTAAAGATTAACATAAACTTAAACAAAGATTAAGTGGAAAATAGAGTTATAGATGAAGAGAAGGGAGGGGGAGAAGGTGGCTTTACCTATTTTTGGTTTAGCCAATCTTCCTTTCTCTCTTTCACTCTTTGTTTCATTCTTCTCTCACACTACTGCAGTGATTTTGACAGAGTAATCCTTCTTATGTTGTTTCTCCCCCCTTGAAATGATCAGCATGGGGTTCAATTTATAGAGGCTGAGGGTGCCCAAAGTAGCCGTACGGCTAGGGACCTCATGTGCCCAAACCATCCGTACGACTCGACTTGGCGAGCTTCTGGATTTTTCCAAGTTTAATTCCAGTTCAGTCCTGGAATATCAGGTTTATCCTAGTGAGGTCATGGCCCATTGGTTTATCCCTAAATGGTACCAAGAATTCCTCTAAAGTAGGTCAATTTCAGATTGGGGTACTTACAGAGCCCCTCGGCAACGTCACTTTTGAAGAAAGCGGGGTTGTCGATAAAGCAAGCATCCCAATCTGATGGGAGGACGGCATAGCCATTTTGTTCTATGGCTGGACTTAGAGGTATAGGATTCCTACGTATCCCTATTTGAGGGAATCAAGCCTATCGTAGTTCGAAAGAGGGGTGAGAGATTTTAAGGCTACTCAAACCTATAGACGACCGTCGAGGTCGGGTGGGAAATTCGGGCATGACTCTCATTCGGTCAGAGGTAAAGGTTCGGGCGTGACACTCATTTGGTCAGAGGCAAGTTTCGGGCGTAACACTTATGTGGTCAGAGGCAAAGGTTCGGGCGTGACGCTCATCTGGTCAGAGGCAAGTTTCGGGCGTGACACTCATTTGGTCAGAGGCAAGATTCGGGCGTGACACTCATTTGGTCAGAGGGAAAGGTTCGGGCGTGACACTTATTTGGTCAGAGGCAAGGACTCGGGCGTGACACTCATTTGGTCCGAGGCGAAGGTTCGGTCGTGACACTCATTTGGTCATAGGCAAGGTTCGGGCATGACACTCATTTGGTCAGAGGCAAGGACTCGGGCGTGACACTCATTTGGTCAGAGGCGAAGGTTCGGGCGTGACACTCATTTGGTCAATCAAATAATTTTTAACTGGGCTTACGTCAGGGACGGCCAATGTTCTTGGGCATTCAATTTGACTCTCAAAGAGTCAAAGTCGGGGCTTGACTCTCTTTTGATCAATCAAATAATTTTAACTGGGCTTACGTCAGGGACGGCCAATGTTCTTGGGCATTCAATTTGACTCTCAATGAGTCAAAGTCGGGGCTTGACTCTCTTTTGGTCTATCAAATAATGTTTAACTGGGCTTACGTCAGGGACGGCCAATGTTCTTGGGCATTTAATTTGACTCTCAATGAGTCAAAGTCGGGGCTTGACTCTCTTTTGGTCAATCAAATAATTTTTAACTGGGCTTACGTCAGGGACGGCCAATGTTCTTGGGCATTCAATTTGACTCTCAATGAGTCAAAGTCGGGGCTTGACTCTCTTTTGGCCAATCAGGTCAACATGGGCTTACGTCAAGGACCGCCTAAATTTTCTAATGGGCCTAATTTTCTTTGCAAGGATAGGTTTTCCCACTGTCGAGTCAGTTTTCTCATAAAGGCGAACGGGGCCTAACTTGACTTCTATTTTAGTCAAGGGGTAATTTTGACTCTCTTTTGGTCAACTCACAAATGTTTTGACTCTCATTTGGTCAAACTTGGGGCAAATAGGCTTACGTCAAAGACCGCCTAAATTTTCTAATGGGCCTAATTTTCTTGGCAAGGATAGGTTTTGTTGGTATGCCCACATATATCTCAGTTTTAATGTATTAGGATTTATTAGATTTGATTGATCCATCACCTAAGTTTTATTTCATGGACTTTAGACCCACATGTAAGAAGTATTTATACTTCATTTTTTAGGTTGTCCATTGTTATAGAATAGGCTTAGAAATAGGGCAAGAAGATCAAGTTTCAAGAAAAATCACTCAGTGAGTTTGAGCCGCGCTTATGCGCCTCCTGCGCCACGCGCCATGCGCCTCTTCACTCGCGCCTTGCGCCATTTAGAGCGCGCGCATAAGGATTTCTTCATAAGCTTACGCGCCTCTGCGCCCCTTGTTTTAAGCGCACGCTTACTGTGCGCCTATTGGCTAAATGCGCCTCTTGGCTCAAACGCGCCTCAAAGTGTTTATTCAAACACTCAGTGATTTATTGAAGACTCGAAGACTTGAAAAGAATTCAAAATTACGCCAATGATCCAACGGTGGATAAAAGATGCATATGCGCCTAATCTGTTGACACGTGTCCATAACGGTCACATTTATGTTGAGTGTCAAAATGGCCATAAAATATGCATGCTCCAATCAACGAACGACAGCTCATCTTATCGACAAGGATTTCCAAACGGCTAGTTTTTTGAAGTTCACTATAAATACCCCATAACTTCAACATTTTGAAGTTGCTGAGTTTTGCTAAGAATTTCAAGAATTTCTCTCTCAAAGCATTTGTTGAAGATTTGAAGATTGCCTTCGTTTTTCCAGATTTCTCAAGAACATCTTCATACCTTCATCCTTAGCCCAGATCTTCAAAGCCTTAACACTTTAGTTTCTTGTGCTCTCCATCTCAAAGATCTAAAGAGCCTTGATTCTAAGAACACACACGCACCTCTTTAAGATTAATCATTTAGATTCATCTTTTAGAGATACACCGGTTATTGTTTTGGATTTGTTCTTTCATAGTAATAGATCTTGAGTTAGTGTATAAGCTCAAACATTGTAATTTGTAACACTCACTCATTATATAAGATCTCGATTAGAAATCCAAGACTAACCATCTTGGTAGAGGACGTAGATCTTTCATTGATCGAACCTCTCCAAATAGCTTGTGTTATTATCTTGTCATTTCTTTCAAGTTATTATTTTCACTCACTATTTGCTTGTTTACTCATTGTAGATTGATTGAACTGAATTGTGTTGTGTTTGTTTTATCATTTGCCTTAGTTCCTTATTTCACTCACTTTGAGCCAAAATACTTAGTGTGTGTGTTGCGCTCCCTTTATCACTTTGCGCCTACTTTCATTACTAAATTCCGCTGTGCATTTCACTCACTCACTTAGGCGCATTTCATAACGCTTACTTGATAAAGTGCGCATTCGCAATTGAGTTTTTCAAGGGTACGAAAAGAATTTTAAAACAGCTATTCACCCCCCCCCCTCTAGCTATTTTTCATACCCTTGTTGCCCTTTGGGACCAACAAGTGGTATCAGAGCAAACACCTTTATAAAACATTTTTCGTTTTTCAAGCTTAACAGCTTGGGTGCCGATTCTAAATGGCAAACTCAAAACCTATGGCAACTGCAAACTACACTCACGTTCCGGTCTTTGATGAAGATCATTTTGACGTATGGAAATTCAGCATATTGACTCATCTCAACTCAATCGATGAAAGGCTCCATGACACCGTCGTTTATGGACCTTATATTCCGATGAAGGCGAATCCAAATCCACGCACCAACGCTGCTCAACCTACTGTCCTAAAACCAAGGGAAGAATGGACCGAGGAAGAAATTAGAAGAGTCGCAAATGATGGCAAAGCAAGAAACATTCTTCTAAGCACTCTAAGCACGGCGATGAAACAACAAGTCATGCATTGTGCTACTGCAAATGAGCTATGGGATGCTATTGAAGAGCATATTGAAGGAGACACCGTTTGCAAGGAGAACAAGAAATACGAAGTTCAAAAGAGATTCAACAATTTCTCTCAACTCCCCGGTGAAAACTTAAGGCAAACTTATGAACGCTACTGTGAAATTATCAATCTATGTATTTCACTTGGCATGAAGTTTACCAACAAAGATTTGAATGTAAATTTTCTACAAGCTTTTGGATCAAGATACCTTCATAAATCTAGCGCTCTTGAAGACGCTGGAACTTTAGATGTTTGGACTTTAAGGAACCTATATGCAAATCTCAAAGTTTACGAACTCAAACTCCAACGAATCAGTGAAACTGAAGGAAAGTCAAAATCTATGGCTATGATGGCGCACAGAGAAGCCGCGCCTACTCCTGCGCCTACACCTGCGCCTGTACAAGATGAGAAAAGCTCCGATCCCAAAATTTCTACTTCTGAGCTATTAGACATGGATGATGAAGACTTCGCTTTATTTGTGAAGAAATTTCAAAAGTTCAGAAAATTCTCAAGACCCGGCTCAACCAACAAATTTCAAGGATCTACCAGCAAAGCTCCTCAAAAGTTTTCAAGGAGCAGTGATTCAAAAAGAAAAGAAGATCTTGTTTGTTTTAATTGCAGGAAACCCGGACATTTTGCATCAAGCTGCCCGATCCCCAAATTTGAATATATGCAGAAGAAGAGCAGCCATACTCCTAAATTCACTCCCAAGTTCACTCGACACAAGGGAATGGTTGCTGAAGAAGAAGCACCAGCAAATGAGCACAATACTTGGATTGAAACAGACTCCGATGAGAGCGATGAAGATTCCGATGATGGACTTGTTTGTTTGATGGCAAATGATGATGAAGTTGATGCTTATGATTCTGATGATGACTTCTCCAAGGATGTTCCCGATATGAATGCCTTGAATAAACCTATCAAGAAATCTGCAGGTTTTCAAGAAGCGAAAAAGAAGAAAGGACCAACCATCAGCGAGCTCGTTGAACAAGGATTTCTCACTCCGGCTCAAAACGATGGTGGATTGTTATTCTCACGATGTGATCTTGGAGCAAGGAACAAATTGAGAAAAGGAGCATACATTAGACCACAGGTTGAACCAACTGCTCCAATCTCCAAAATCAATGATGAAGTGATTGCTGAACAAGAAAAATTGTTCAAAAAGGCTGAAAAGGTAATTACTAGATTTGATAGTATGAAGGAAGCTTTAGCACTATCATGTGATGAAATTTCCCAGCTTAAGACCGAGAAATCTCTACTTAAATCTGAACTCACCCTCCTTAAGGAGCAGATAAAGAGCATGACTCCTCTTACCGTTAAAAACACTTTTCTAACAGAACAGAACTCACTTCTTAAAGTTCAAAACGATGAATTGGTTGCTCAAATCACTGATCTTAAAAAGATTACAAATGAGTGGTCCAATTCTCGTGTCACTATGGAGAATATATTTGAGTCCCAAAAAGTCAGTGGTGATAAAAGTGGCTTGGGATTCTCATCAACTAGTGACAACTTTAAATGTGATGTCTGTGCTGAAAGAGATAGTGAATTTACCAACCAACAAACTCTTGAAATTCCCAAGGAAAAACATTCTAATTCAATGGGTAAAGGACATGAAAAAGTCAAGAGACAAACATTCCATTATGTCTACCCAACGAAGCAATTTGGGAAAGCTAATGGGAAAGATATAGCTACAGATGAACCATCTCCTAGCAAAATCATTCTTGAAAATAGGCGCGCTCCTTCTCCGAGTGCTCATTATGCGCCTAAGAGCCACGCGCCTCATCGCCGTGCGCCTCCTAGCCCTATGCGCCCTTCGAGAAAAAGCGCTCCAAAATTTCAAAAGAAAGATTTTGTTAAGTCTAGTTCATCTGACCCAAAGAAGAATGCCATCCCCAAGAAAAGTAAAGAGTTTGTGAAAACTCACGTGATTGGTGGCTTTCATCATTGTTCCATTTGTGATTGTTCAGGACACAAGGCCGTGGAATGCCTTTTGCGATTCACTCCCAATGCCAAAGGACGTAAAAATCCTAAGGTCAAGCAAGAGTGGGTTGTCAAAAGTTGCTAACCCTAGGACCCAAAAGGAATAAAGGGGACCTGCTTAAATGTCTATATTTCAGGTTCTTTGTTTCATGGCTGGATCTTCAAAAGCTAGAAATTATGAATGGATTCTCGATAGTGGGTGTTCAAGACACATGACTGGAGATGAATCCTTATTAGAAGATGTCCATGAAGAAAGAGGTCCCTCCGTAACATTTGGCGATAATAACAAAGGTCAAGTTGTAGCATATGGAAAGCTCAAGAAAGACAAAGTGTGCATTGAAAGAGTCTCACTCGTGGAAGGGCTCAAGCACAACTTATTATCCATATCTCAATTCTGCGACAAAGGATTAGAATGCCATTTTACTTCAACGCAATGTCTTATCAAGAATGGCAAAACTGGAGCTATCTTACTCACGGGATATCGTAAGACAAATATTTATATTATTGATTTTCATAGTATGAACTCTAGTACTAATCTTTGTTTTGTAGCAAAAAGTGTGAACGAAAATAGTTGGCTGTGGCACAAGCGCTTAAGTCACTTGAACTTCAAGTATCTATCTAAACTCAGCAGGAATAATCTTGTCAAAGGACTTCCCAAAGTTGCTGATCATCATGACAAAAAGTGCGCCGCATGTCAACTTGGCAAACAACCGAAGCAGTCATTTTCAAGCAAGTCAAATCCTTCAACTACAAGATGTTTGCAACTGCTTCACATTGATCTATTTGGACCAGTTTCCACCGCAAGCATTCGTAGAAACAAGTATACTCTAGTTGTGGTGGATGATTATTCAAGATATACATGGGTAGAGATGATGATTACAAAAGATGATTGTTATGATATTCTCACTACCTTATTTCGACTGCTCCAAACCCAAAAAGAAGATGACATCGTTAGTGTTCGATCCGACAATGGAACAGAATTCAAAAATAACGGTGTTGCTCGATATTGTGAAGATCATGGGATAGATCACAACTTTTCAACCGCCGGAGTTCCTCAACAAAATGGCGTCGTTGAACGAAAGAATAGAACGTTGATTGAAGCGGGAAAGACGATGATAGCTGAAGCTAAATTGCCTAAGTACTTTTGGGAAGAAGCTATCAACACTGCATGTTTTACTCAAAATCGTTCCCTCATCAACAAACTTCACAACAAGACGCCGTATGAACTTTGGCGTGGTAGAACTCCCAACATTGCATTCTTCAAGATCTTTGGTTGCAAATGCTATATCCTCTACAACGGAAACGAACATAGAGGTAAATTCGATGCCAAAGCCGACGAAGGTATTTTTGTTGGGTATGCCAAACACTCTAAAGCTTTTCGTGTTTTCAATAGAACTACATTAGTGATAGTTGAATCTGTACATGTTACTTTTGATGAACATTCTCTCCTTGAGCCACATTTGGCTCCAAATGTTGCTGATGATTCTATTGAGTTAAATGATACAGGTGCTCCTATTTACGTTGCGCCCACTCAAGGTCAGAATCTATCAACACAAGGAAATCCATCTACATCAAATGCGCCTAATTCAATGTATTATGCGCCTGGTGAATCCTCTATTGCGCCTCACTCAAATGATGCGCCTCATGATTCCTCTTACGCGCCTATTTCTACTGCTGCATCTGGTGTAAACCCAAATTTCAATTCTGAGCCAGTTCAACCCCCAAATTTCAATGACTTTGAATCTGGTGAAGAGGTACCAATTGAAGATCTTCAAGTTTCTACGACTCAACCTAACTTACCTCCTGAAATTCGTGAAGTTAGAGGTCACCCAATTGCTAATATCATCGGTGATTTACAAGTTGGTGTTCGTACAAGGAGAGCTACAAACTTTGATGCTTACACTGCTTTTATCTCTCAAATTGAACCGAAGAAGGCTGATGAAGCACTCCAAGATCCTAATTGGGTTATTGCAATGCAAGAAGAACTCAATCAATTTGAACGATGTAAGGTTTGGACTCTTGTTCCAAGACCAAATGATCAAGGAGTGATTGGTACGAAATGGGTGTTCAGGAACAAGATGGATGAGAATGGAACCATCACGAGAAACAAAGCAAGATTGGTTGCACAAGGCTATAGGCAAGAAGAAGGAATTGATTACGATGAAACTTTTGCGCCCGTAGCAAGACTTGAAGCTATCAGATTATTTCTAGCTTACGCCGCTCACAAGAACTTCAAGTTATATCAAATGGATGTGAAGAGCGCGTTTCTAAATGGTGAACTCCAAGAACAAGTCTATGTTGCTCAACCACCTGGGTTTGAAGATTCACAATTTCCAAATCATGTGTACAAACTCCAGAAAGCTTTGTATGGACTCAAACAAGCACCAAGAGCATGGTATGATACACTATCCAAGTTTCCCATCGAAAAAGGCTTCACTCGCGGTAAAATCGATACAACTCTTTCATTGCCAAACATAATGGTCATAAATTACTTGTTCAAATTTATGTTGATGATATTATATTTGGTTCTACTAATGAATTGTTGTGCAAGCGTTTTGAGAAACTAATGAAGAGCAAGTTTGAAATGAGCATGATGGGAGAACTCACATTCTTCCTCGGGCTTCAAATCAAGCAAATGAGTGAAGGCATTTTTATCAACCAATCCAAATACACAAAGGACTTAATCAAGAAGTTTGGACTTGAGAACGCTAAATCATACGATACTCCAATGGCCACCGGCAACAAACTCGACAAAGATCTAAAAGGTAAACGTGTTGATCAAACGCTCTATCGAGGTATGATTGGCTCACTCCTTTATCTTACTGCTAGCAGGCCCGATATTATGTTTAGTGTTTGTGTTTGTGCTCGTTATCAATCCGACCCTAGAGAAGCACACTTAATTGCTGTGAAACGTATTATAAGATATCTCTCTGGCACTGTTAACCTTGGACTTTGGTACACCAAAGATTCGAACTTTAAACTTGTAGGTTACTCAGATGCGGATTATGCAGCGTGCACAATTGATAGGAAAAGCACAAGTGGCACTTGTCATTTCCTCGGATATAGACTTGTGTCATGGGCGAGTAAGAAACAAGCTTCAGTATCTGTCTCAACAACCGAAGCCGAATATATCGCTGCGGGAAGTTGTTGTTGTCAAATACTCTGGATGAAGCAGCAATTGGTGGACTATGATATCATCGAAGAAAATTGTCCCATCTACTGCGACAATACATCAACAATTGCGGTTTCTGAAAATCCTGTCATGCACTCAAAGACCAAGCACATTGACATCAAATATCACTTCCTCAAAGACCACGTGGAAAAAGGCAATATTCATTTGGAACACGTGGGAACCGACTATCAAATCGCCGACATTCTAACTAAAGCACTTGACGCAAAACGGTTCATGTTTTTGAGAGGTGAAATGGGTATGCTTGAACTCAACTAAATTCAATATAGTTTTGTCAATACTAATGATTTTATGTTGTGTTGAGTTATGAGTATATTAGGTACAAATGATTAAATCAATTTTTCAAAAGTTTCAAGGAAATTATGCGCCATCTATGCGCCTTACTAACTGCGCGCCCATCTCTCGTTTTCTGCGCGCACAATATCTGCGCGCCTATCAATTCATGCGCGCGCTCAACCATCTTTGCGCGCCTTGATGTGTAATGCGCCTTGATGAATAATGCGCCTAGATGAGTATGCGCCTTGCTGAAGTAATGCGCCTCTTCATGCGCGCATTAACTATTGCGGCTCAATCATTTCTCAAAATTCAATTTCAATGATTGAACGTAATAAATACACAAGTACCAGGTATGTTCATTCTGTTCATTTATTATAGGAATCTATGTCTTTTTACATTCCTTTAATTGTTCAAGGGTACTTGTGCAATTAAAATTTTTCCCTCGTTTTACGCTTTTCGAAAATTTTATTTTCTGGGATATATTTCTTGCACCCCAAACTTACACCAAAATAGATGTTTTTGGTGTTTGTGCAAAAATTAGTCAAAATTGCTCATACACTTAAAGGGAAAGTGGAGCAGTTTTTCAAAAACCTAAATGTCACATCATGACACTTTGTGTCATTCAGCATTTAATGCACCTATCATGATGAGCCGCCATTTCAAATCCCTCATAAATGCCATCCCTTCAACTTCTCATCTTTTTAAATTTTTGACTGTGTTTTTGCTTTATCAGTGCAAATTTTAAACCTAAACCTATAAAAACACATCATCACCTTCCTCTCTTCTCACCTACTCTATTTCTCTCTCTCTCCCCGTCTCACTCCCTCTCTCCCAGACTCGCCTCCTTCTCTTCATCTTCATTTTTCTTCTTCATTTTACATTCATATATATAAGTTTATGGGTCCTAAGAAAGCATCAACATCTACACAAGACGATATGGTATGAATTCTCAACCTTTAATCTCCTTATATTCCTTTTTTTTTTTAAACCCGGATTCATTTTCTTTGATTTCTCTTGATTCGATGATCCGTTTTCTATATCGTTTGTTGGGTTGTGTTCTATTCTTGATTTCGAATCTTTTAAAACCAACATTTTAACGATCAATGCTCTGTTTGTTACAAATCTGAGTTTTTGTTTTCAAAATTTTTCAAAATTTTCGGGCATTCTTTTGATCATTGTGCTTTCATTATTGATTTGTTCTTATTTTTGTTTGCATATTTAGATTCCTTGTCGTCATGCGGTCATTTTGATATATTATTTGTCTAGTTTGGTGAAGTTTCATGATTTTCGTGTTCTTGGTGTTCTTCGAGCATTCAAGGGTCGTTCTTCGTGTTCTTCGTCATTTATGCATGTTTTGGTCTCTAAAAATTTTCTAACTTGTTTTCGAAAATTTGAACTTTTTGATTTTCATTTCTTTCATTTGAATGCTTGTTTTTGTTTTTCTTTCTAAGTAAAAATTTTCACGTCACGCGCCTATGTACTTCTTTATGCGCCTATTTTTTATGCGCCTGAATGATTTATGCGCCTCTACTTGTATATGCGCTTAAATCATTCTGCGCCTAAAAACCTTATGCGCCTAACTTCGTACTTAGTCAAATTTCGTTGTTTTAATTTTTCCTTAGTATTCACATAGAACCATATTATGCGCCTTGTAACTCTATGCGCCTTCAATATTTTATGCGCCTAATTCAATCATGCGCCTTGATTCTCTATAATTTTGTGCGCCTGTTTCAATTATGCGCCTATATATTTCATGCGCCAATGTTACTTTGATCATTTTATGTTTCTATGCGCCTATATCACTTCTAACATCAATCATTTTTTCAGGACCTTGCAAATTTCAAACTTGAAGAAACTCTTGATCTATTGGAGTTATCTGGTGAAGTGATGGGAAGAGAAATAATAGAGACTCTGCGCGTCGCTGGTCTGCTCCCTTTATTCACCATGGACCAAGATTTCTTCTCTGCGCTCCTCGTGGATGAGTTCTTCTCCACTGCTGTTCTAGTGGAAATTGACGTAAATGGGCGCACTCACTACCGGATTGAGGCGCGCGTTCAAAATGTTGACGTCCATATTTCATCATCTGTGATTCGACACTTGCTCGGTTTTCCATCTACCGGTGAAGATCGCATTATTGGGCGCCCGATGACTTACTCAATTGATGATCAGAACAAGATGGCTGCCTCACTTCTAAATATTCCCACGCTTCAAAACAATATCAAAAACACCGAAATTCGAGATGGTGGAGAACTCTTGACTCACATCGCTCACTTGGTGGGAACTTCAATAGTGTTCAAAACTGGGAACGTAAACCGATTCACGGTTGAACAATGGGAATACACAGCTGCTATCATGGCCAAGGAGAAGCTTCACTGGCCTCATATTCTGTTCAAGACTCTGCGTGAGCAAATTGATAAATTTGTGAAGAACAAAAGTGATGGAAAGACCCGATTCCGCTCACACTGCCTTATTCTCACAAAACTTTTTCTAACTTACCCTGAGTTAGTTAAGTTTTTGAATGAGAATCCGGAGTACAAGATCAACGATGTTCCAATGTTTGGTAAAGCTAGTTTGGACCTCAAGAAGCGCAGGAAGAAGCCCACAAAGCGCGCAAAAGGAATCCAAATCAAGACTGTTGAAGGCTTAGTTGATGAAGACACTGAGTCAGATAATGCGCCTGTCCTTAAAAGCGCACCATTATTAAAGAGCGCAGTAAAAGCAAGCGCTAGACAAAGCGCAGATCCAGTGCCAGGCGCAGATAAAAGCAAAGGCAAACGGGTAGTTGATGACCCTACTCCTGCGCCTGTCAAACGCACTAGATTTGAAACTGATGATGAGCGAGATCTGAGGCTAGCGCAAGAAGCCAGCAGGCTTGAGGCTCAACGAAAAAGAGATGAAGACTTTCTAGCCAAACAAGCTGCTGAGTCAGAAAAGTTAGAGCGCATGAAAGGCGCCGGATCAAGCGCAGATATTGAGAAAGGGCCTTCTGTTTCCGCGCCTTCCCAGCGCGCTCCTTCTCAACGCGCCCCCACTCCTCGTGCGCCCTCATTCAAATTTCAACCTTCCAATATGTCAAGGGCACAACTCCTCTCTGATTTCTTCGGCGATGACATTTCAGACATTGAGGAACCCGTTCAGGGGGAGCAAGAGACCATCCCTCAGCGCACTCCTTCTCCAGTTGCGCCTCCACCTGGACCAGATCCGATCTCAACAGAAACTTTTGATGTTGAAACAGTTGTTGTTGAAACTGTTGAAATTGAAACTGAAGATGAATTTGAGTCTCCTACTCATTCACCTCCTCCTGCGCCTCCATCTCCTTCTGCGCCCCTTCAAGATTCTGCGCCCCTTCAAGATGATGCGCCACTCTCTACCCCTGCGCCTCCTCCGTCTGCTCCTGATTTGAGCGAGGTACTTTCCATTCTTCATTCTTTACAGCAGGGGCAAGCCAATTTAGAGCAAGGACAGGCGCATATAAAGTCTCAATTTGAGCTTCTTACTTCCTTACTCACTGATCAATCTGAAGAGATTGCTGCCATTAAGGGGGAGATGAACTCTCTCAAGGCCAAACTTTCTGCTCCTTCTCCTCCTCCGGCGCAGACTCAGGTTCAAGCTCATACTGACCAGGCGCAAACCACCGCTTCTGCGCCTACGTTCATACCTCAATCTGCTGCGTCTCAATCAAATATGAATGTGCTTGTATCTAAGTTGGATGTCCTGAAAGAGTTGGTCGTCACTCATTTCACTGCTGCTCACTCAAGCTCTGACAGACGCGCTGAACATATTTCTTCAGATATTATCACGGCTCAAAATGCCATTGAAGCTCACATTCAAATCTTGGAAGAAAACATGTCACAGCAGCAGCAGATCACTCAGCGTTCCATTGATGAATACCAAAACATCAATGTGAATCACTTGAGTTATATTAGAGACGGTATTACTGCTACTCACTCCAGTGTCACGGACACTCAAGGGTTAGCGAACCGTAGTCATCAGCTCGCAAAGCAAATTCAGCGTTCTGTTTCAGAGATCGTTGAAGGATTGAAGGAAGATGATGCGCCTCCCAACCCTTAGCTTCTATTATTTTTTTTGTAAATTTTTAGAATCTTTTGTAATAGAACAATCTCTTTTGTGATAGTGATTTTGTGCTTACTTGTTTTAGCATCTTTTGTTTTTGTTCTATTCAAAACTTGTAACTTGTAACTTGTAACTCTTACACCCCAAGTTTTAATGAGAATAATGCATCACTCATTATCAAACCTTGTTCACTCAAACTCCTTGTTTGTAGAACAATGAATATTGTTTAAATTCATAATGCATCATATTGAATTGTTTCATACTTTCATGCATTAAGTTTAAACTTGGTTTAAACACATTTCAAAACTAAAAATCATATATCATCTTGAATGTGTTAAACTGTTGTTTCTATCTTTCCATATGTAACTCTTTATTCTTATTGGAATAGATTAGGAATCTATATTTTGGACTAGTGTGTACATTAACTTGAGACATGAATTACCAATTTCATTCATTTGGACATGTTTTTATCAAGTATAATGTTTGTCCTTGATATAGTAGGTAATGGCATCAATCAAATAGGGGGAGATTGTTGGGTATGCCCACATATATCTCAGTTTTAATGTATTAGGATTTATTAGATTTGATTGATCCATCACCTAAGTTTTATTTCATGGACTTTAGACCCACATGTAAGAAGTATTTATACTTCATTTTTTAGGTTGTCCATTGTTATAGAATAGGCTTAGAAATAGGGCAAGAAGATCAAGTTTCAAGAAAAATCACTCAGTGAGTTTGAGCCGCGCTTATGCGCCTCCTGCGCCACGCGCCATGCGCCTCTTCACTCGCGCCTTGCGCCATTTAGAGCGCGCGCATAAGGATTTCTTCATAAGCTTACGCGCCTCTGCGCCCCTTGTTTTAAGCGCACGCTTACTGTGCGCCTATTGGCTAAATGCGCCTCTTGGCTCAAACGCGCCTCAAAGTGTTTATTCAAACACTCAGTGATTTATTGAAGACTCGAAGACTTGAAAAGAATTCAAAATTACGCCAATGATCCAACGGTGGATAAAAGATGCATATGCGCCTAATCTGTTGACACGTGTCCATAACGGTCACATTTATGTTGAGTGTCAAAATGGCCATAAAATATGCATGCTCCAATCAACGAACGACAGCTCATCTTATCCACAAGGATTTCAAACGGCTAGTTTTTTGAAGTTCACTATAAATACCCCATAACTTCAACATTTTGAAGTTGCTGAGTTTTGCTAAGAATTTCAAGAATTTCTCTCTCAAAGCATTTGTTGAAGATTTGAAGATTGCCTTCGTTTTTCCAGATTTCTCAAGAACATCTTCATACCTTCATCCTTAGCCCAGATCTTCAAAGCCTTAACACTTTAGTTTCTTGTGCTCTCCATCTCAAAGATCTAAAGAGCCTTGATTCTAAGAACACACACGCACCTCTTTAAGATTAATCATTTAGATTCATCTTTTAGAGATACACCGGTTATTGTTTTGGATTTGTTCTTTCATAGTAATAGATCTTGAGTTAGTGTATAAGCTCAAACATTGTAATTTGTAACACTCACTCATTATATAAGATCTCGATTAGAAATCCAAGACTAACCATCTTGGTAGAGGACGTAGATCTTTCATTGATCGAACCTCTCCAAATAGCTTGTGTTATTATCTTGTCATTTCTTTCAAGTTATTATTTTCACTCACTATTTGCTTGTTTACTCATTGTAGATTGATTGAACTGAATTGTGTTGTGTTTGTTTTATCATTTGCCTTAGTTCCTTATTTCACTCACTTTGAGCCAAAATACTTAGTGTGTGTGTTGCGCTCCCTTTATCACTTTGCGCCTACTTTCATTACTAAATTCCGCTGTGCATTTCACTCACTCACTTAGGCGCATTTCATAACGCTTACTTGATAAAGTGCGCACTTTATCAAGTAAGCGTTATGAAAAACTCAATTGCCGGGACAAAACATTCGAGTTAACTCCACCTTTGGGGAGCTTGACAAGGCAGACTGGTCTTACGTCCCACTAAGGACTGCCGGGAAAACAACGGATTTGACTTTCACTTGGTCAATCCTAAAGGTTTGGTCAACACTAACTACGAGATGGTTGACTAACAAGGATTGTCTTACATCATTTTGGACTGCCGGGATATGGTCAACTTGGCTCTATGGGAGAGGGTTGACAAAACGGTCGGACATCTGAAGGAATGCCGGGACAACAAAACCCAATGGTCTTACGTCACGTTGGACGGCCAAGGACGAATTTTACGGAACCTAATGGTCTTACGTCACATTGGACGGCCAAAGGGCAAGTTTAACGAAGCCTAATGGTCTTACGTCACACTGACGGCCAAAGGGAAAATCTAACGAATCCTAATGGTCTTACGTCACACCGGACGGCCAAAGGGAAAATCTAACGAAACCTAATGGTCTTACGTCACGCTGGACGGCCAAAGGGCAAGTCTAACGAAACCTAATGGTCTTACGTCACACCGGACGGCCAAAGGGCAAATCTAACGAAACCTAATGGTCTTACGTCACGCCGGACGGCCAAAGGGCAAATCTAACGAAACCTAATGGTCTTACGTCACGCCGGACGGCCAAAGGGCAAATCTAACGAAACCTAATGGTCTTACGTCACGCTGGACGGCCAAAGGGCAAATCTAACGAAACCTAATGGTCTTACGTCACGCTGGATGGCCAAAGGGAAAATCTAATGAAACCTAATGGTCTTACGTCATGCTGGACGGCCAAGGACAAGGGTCTCAACCTATAATGACTATTCTGAGTCAAGGTTTGACTTGGGTCAACTCCATGTTTGGGGAGTTTGACAAAACTGGTCTACGTCCGACTAAGGACGGACTTCCGGGGACACGGGTCTCAACCTATAATGACTATTCTGAGTCAAGGTTTGACTTGGGTCAAATCCACCTTTGGGGAGTTTGACGGGAAAACTGGTCTTACGTCCGACTAAGGACTGCCGGAGACAAGGGTCTCAACCTATAATGACTATTCTGAGTCAAGGTTTGACTTGGGTCAACTCTACTCTACGGGACGGTTGACACATTTTCTTGACACCGGAGAAGAGCCTAGGGGTAACCGTTAAGACACATTGTGGACGAAAGAGTCCAAAACTTTGGGAAAATCATTTTGAGAGGAGATCAAAAGCATTTTTCTTGAAACATGGTCTTTGATAAATGATGTCAAAAGGGCAAATTTCGGAAATGCTTATTCCTAAAGGAAAATCTTTTAACAAAGCATTTTAGTCAAATTTTTGATTTTAACTTAACCGTGAAGTTTGTTATGCATAAAGTCCTTTTGGAGCTTTGTCCATTTCTTAGGAGCGATCGGGAGTAGAGAACCCTTTTGTCGTCGATGTTGGGGTAGCCCCATGTCCTTGTAGTCATCAATGTTGGGGTAGCCCCATGTCCTTGTTGGCGTCGATGGTGGCATAGCCCCATGTCATCTTCTGACCTTTGGAATGAGGTTAGGAACCCATCCTTTTTTCATGACGCACCCTTTCTTTTGCCTAGGCCGCCCTTGCGGGTTTTCAACCTAGCGGGCTACTTTTTTGTGTCTTTCATGGCACACCCTGTTTTTTGCATAGGCCGCCCTTACGGGTTTTCGACCTAGAGGGCTACTTTTTTGGTGCCTTTTTTTTTTTTTTTTTATTATGAGTGATCCAGCCGAATCGATAGAACGGGGACTTTAAAGTATTTTTCTTGGAGGAAACATGCAAGGGCATTTTATTTGGGAGAGAGTCCCTTTATGCGGGTGAGCTCTTTGAGCAATATATCATGAAATGGGAGGAAGCCCTTACTTAACAGAATACAAGTGTTTAGATCTTTTCCTAAGATGGAGAAAAGAAGACTTGTTGAGACATTTGAAATTTGCCTTAGTTAATATCATCAAAGGATTGCTTTAATGGACCATATTCATTATTAGGTCAAGATTACAACAAGCAATTAGCCTTAGCATGTATAAATGTTGTGATCAATTAAGATTAAGATTCGATCAATGGCAAGATCGATAAAAGGGAGGTGTTTAAGGGATTTGTCCATGGCGTGACCGAGCAAAGTGTATCGATCATTGACGGGACCGTGGGAGAGAGGCTTGGCTATTTTGGGAAAGCCATGGTTTGACCGTTCTTTCTCATGCTGTGACCGGACCCGAAGGTTGCCTACATTCCCCTCATTTTGTGGAGCTCAGGTCGCCGTAGTTCGGCCATGGGCTGTCTTTTGCTGAAGTTGTTTCCTTTCTTTTGACGTTGTCTTGGAGGACGTTGTTGCTCCTTTGATGTAGATCTCTTTGCTTTGTGGTGGACTTCCTTGAGGTGGACCTCTTCGGGTGGACCTTCTTTGGTGTGCGCTCCCTTTTGGATGAACGGGCTCTTTGTGGTGAGCTTTCGAGGCAAACTTCCCATTCATTTCCTTTCCTTCTTTCCATTAATTCATTTCCTTTCCCTCTCTTTCCATTCTTTTTTTATTCTTTTTTTTTTGAAGAGGGAAACATTAAACCCAACTCACTATCTCTGGTATTGACTTCTTTCTGGCACCTTAGTGGCATGAATATCCGGGAAGCCCTTTGCTTGGTTGCGCACACACTATCACGGTTGAATCTTGGTTGTTGAGCAACAACGTCTCGTCTTTCCATTGTCCTGGGATGCCTTTGATGTGCATCCAGAATTTGCTTTGGGAAGGTGTATCGGGTTGTGTATCGAAGAATGTGTATGGGGGAAGGTTTGCCATTAATGGTTTCTTCATGCCAATTGATCACAACATTCATTCAAATTAAGATTAATCCTTTGCATTTAGCATTTTTCATTTGTGTTAGGTCCATTCGTCCTTAATGAGTCGTCATTGACTAGTATGCTTAGAAGTCAATTCATCATTTTGGGGACGTAGCAATCCATCGATAATAACAAGCAGGGCAATTTCAAGAGTAAATGTATTTTGCAAATAATGTCTCAAGTCTAGAGAGAAGAGAATGAAAATTACTCTTTTATTTAGATAACTTTGTTCATACATGTCCAAGTGCGAACCTTTGCATAAAAATAAAAAGACACAGTCCAAGACGGACTTTTGATGAAAGTCTAGATCCTACGAGGCTGGAAGAATTTTTTTTTTTTTTTTTTTTTTAGGGACGGGCTCCTATGAGGTGCGGTGGTCCATTTCCTTCTTTGACTGTTGGAGGGGTTGTCGGCGGCATATTCCATGTCTTCCACGGGGAACTCGGGTTCCGTGTCATCGGGAAAGATGTCGCGAGGTCTCCACTTGGCTCGGCGTTGTGATTGCCGGATCTGTCTTTGGCCATTTCTTTTCGATGACCTCTTTTCGAGGTGCATATTCTCGTGCATGTCATTCAGCGAGGTTACGGATCTCCATTTGATGTACCCTCCTTTGGGATTTCGGAGCTTTGGCCCTCTCTCGTGGACGATGATCCAGTTTGTGTTGACCTCCTTGTTCGCGTGGGCGCCAATTCGGATGTGGGCTCCTTGGTCGATGTTTCAGGCGGGCAAAACCGCAAAGGACTTTAGCATTTTAAACCTCAAGGTGAAATTATAACCATGGTTCAAGAGAGACACTTCATTAGCGGATTAGCCTTTTAGGAAAACTTGATCTTTTATTTTAAGAAAATTGGATCTCCATTTTCTTCTTGGAAAAACACACTTTTGTTTTGGGTGGAAGACTCACACACACATTTTTTTTTCATTTTTTTTAGGATTGACCGGGCCGAAGTTGCCTACGTTCCCCTTACCACGAGGGAGGGGGTCCCACGTGATGAGAGGCTCAGGTCACCGTAGTTCGAATGGATTTAGAATTCTAAAACAAACATGACTGACTTGTCGGAGGATAACGGGGATCCATCTATCCAAGGACTAAAACCGACTTCCTAGGAAACTATGGCTAGGGACTTCACGGGAATTCTGGGATCCATCCGAAGATCGACGGGTGTCTCGGAGGTCTTCCAAAGGCTTCACGAGGGGACCTAGGAGACAACGGCCTAGGGTTTCAGCAACGGGGACCTAGGAGACAACGGCCTAGGGTTTTAACGGAAATCTCAACAATGGGGACCTAGGAGGCAACTGCCTAGGGTTTTAACAGGAATCTCAACAATGGGGACCTAGGAGTCAACAGCCTAGGGTTTTAACAGGAATCTCAACAATGGGGTCCTAGGAGGCAACGGCCTAGGGTTTTAACAGGAATCTCAACAATGGGGACCTAGGAGGCAACGGCCTAGGGTTTTAACAGGAATCTCAACAATGGGGACCTAGGAGGCAACTGCCTAGGGTTTTAACGGAAATCTTTTGAATCCATCCAAAGATTTACGGGCGTCTTGGAGATCATCTGAGGAATTTACGAGACTTAACAGAGGTCTTGGAGGGTAATGGGGATCCGTCCAAAGACTAACAAAACTTGGCGAAGCTTTTGGAGGATAACGGGGATCCGTCCAAAGACTAACAAAACTTGGCTAAGGTCTTGGAGGATAACGGGGATCCGTCCAAAGACTAACAAAACCTGGCTAAGGTCTTGGAAGATAACGGGGATCCGTCCAAAGACTAACAAAACTTTAACAGAGGTGTTGGAGGATAACGGGGATCCGTCGAAAGACTAACAAAACTTTAACAGATGTCTTGGAGGATAACTGGGATCCATCCAAAGACTAACAAGAGTTTAACAGATGTCTTGGAGGATAACTGGGATCCATCCAAAGACTAACAAGACTTAACGGATGTCTTGGAGGATAACAGGGATCCATCCAAAGACTTAACGAAGCGACGTTTGTTAATGCAAGACTGCGATGTGTCAAAGGCAAGAAGCAAAAACGGAGCAAACTCATGCAATGTGCAATTATTTATCCATCCAAGTTCACTTAAAAAGCATTTTTATTCCTAAATGGTTGGAAAATATTTCTATTCTTTTTCATAACTACTCTAAAACCTGGATCAGTGGAGGCCATCACTACGCCTATAGACCCCTCGTTTTTCACCTGTCTTGCACATTCCCTAGGATGGACTGTCCCGGTCAAGGGTCCTATAGGGCACGCGGCTTCCACCGACCGAAAGAACGATTCCTAAGGGTCTAGTGTGTCGCAAGACTCCAAATGCGTGGACCATTCTTGTCATGATTAAGCCCCGGTCAAAGTCGAGGTTTATCCTAAGGCTTCACCGATATTCCGACATGACCTCATTTTAATGGGGGTTCTCGATCCTTGACCTTGGGCTTAAGGATGACCAAAATGGAACAACATTAGGGCTTAACGACACGGTGTCACCCTATCTTTAATACATGTTCTTGGTTAATTGCGTCATCATTAATGTACAAGTTAAAGACCGGTTAAGGTCACGCTTTCATTTCATCAAGGAGTCGTAACTCGGGCATTAACTTGGCCACAATTAACCTTGGACACGTATTAGGGACGTGGTAACGTGAACTAGACCAAAAACCAACCAAAGTCACGGTATTTGTGTGTCGCGGACATGTGTGGTTGACTCGGCTCGGAAGGGGAGGTGGAATGGACCCGTGCGCGCTCGAAGGGAACAAGAGCGCCAATCGAGCTGCATCTGGCATCCATCCTGGGTTTAAAGGGTATTTGGAACGTGCAAGGTCAAGTACGCGTAGTGTGACGCCTTTCTATGTTCCCTTTTGAGTCAAAATAGAAATTTTTATTTTGTTTTTCAACATGATGAGCATGACATAAGCAAGATATGAACAAGTATGAACAAGCATGGAGCAAGCAATTTATACACAATAAGTCAAAGAATACAAACAAGGACCAAAACTTGTATATGTACCAAGTTGTGCACAACCAAAAAAATTTCGAATCAAGCATTTTGCCAAAAGAACAATCTTTACATTGAAACCATTTGTACAAAGCAAGTTGTGCACAACAAGAAGTGTCAAGAAATTTTTACAAAAAGGGGGTTATGCACAATGAGATTTTGGAAATCATTTTTATTGACAAAAGATCATGCATAACCGAGTTTTAAGAACCAAGTTTTGGCCAAAAGAATAAAGGTAATGTGCACAAGTAAGGCTGTAAATTTGGAACCTGGACAAGCAGAAGCAGAAGGCAATTCAGAATGTTGTTGCCCTGCACAAAATTGTTAATTTGCAACATTCTGGCCCTTTACCAAAGTAGTCGTACGGCTAGACCAAGAGGGTTGAGTTTTTTTCTCAGTTTCTCCAACTTCTGATCATCATGCTCCAGTTTATTGTATTTCCCGAACGTATTCACTCAAAACAGTTCAAACAGAAACAGCAAACACACACAAATATGCACAAAGTCAACTAACGGAAACGGGAGTTTGACCCACACAAAAGTGCCTCCAAAGCTTCTAAAGAGAAGTTTGCAAGCACTTAGTTCCCCAGCAGAGTCGCCACTGTAAGGATCCCGTCCCTCGGGGTGAAACAAGCAAAGTTCGCACGAGGAAGAAATGCCAAACACGGGTAACTTTCCTAACGAAAAAAGAAACGGAGTCGCCACATTTGTTAATTTTAAACCCAACAAATGAAAATGGTTAGAGAAGTGAGTTCGGAGGTCACGTTACGCTTTGGGAAGAACATATTTGCGGTTCACCCAAAGTGCCTCGGGAAAACCGAGTCTCCCTTGTTAGTTTGAAAATGTGCATGTGTGTGTGCGTATTTAACGGAAAAGTTTCTGTTATTGGTTTTGCTTGGAAAAAAAACGTAACTGACAGGGTCTGTTTATTAAGGAAAATAGGGATCAGAGGGAAAAACAGACATTTTGCCCCCTGTTCCCAACATAACCGTACGGATGGACAGGTTGTCTCCTGGGATTTTACAGTTTAGTCAAGAATAGTCCAGTTTCAGAGCAGAAACAGAACATTCTGTTGAAACTGGACAGAACTGTTTTGATTCTAGTTTGTTTAAAACACTTTATAAGTTTAAATACAACATTCCTATGCTAAATGATCATCATTTAGTCCCCAAAACAAGTATTTGGGTGTGATCATAAGCAATCTTTGGAGAAAATTGAGAAAAGTTGATGAACATGCCCTTTGGGCCAAAATTGACCATTTAGTGATTAAAGATTGAAACTTTATCCCCAAGATGGAATTTTTATGACTTATTAACCTTTAAGGAATCAAATTAACACATAAAGATTGAATCTTTATAACCCCAAAGGGGACTTTAGAGCTAGATCAATGTTGGATGATAAAGATGGAAGCTTTATCATCCAAATGATCATTATTGCCAACAAAAGCATCATTCTAACTAGACAAGAATGTAAATGACAATCAACAAGCCATGATCATCTAGGTTTGAACCTCTTCCACACAAGGCATAGAGGTCACCTTGGATCATCTCATGGCTTGGACAAGAGAAATATAGAGTAGTATATGTATATTTGCTTGAATGGACAAGTCTTGCATAAATGTAAAATTGCTTGAATGGACAAGTCTTGCAAGTAATATAAAGGTGCTTGAATGGACAAGTCTTACAAGTAATGTAAAGATTAACATAAACTTAAACAAAGATTAAGTGGAAAATAGAGTTATAGATGAAGAGAAGGGAGGGGGAGAAGGTGGCTTTACCTATTTTTGGTTTAGCCAATCTTCCTTTCTCTCTTTCACTCTTTGTTTCATTCTTCTCTCACACTACTGCAGTGATTTTGACAGAGTAATCCTTCTTATGTTGTTTCTACCCCCTTGAAATGATCAGCATGGGGTTCAATTTATAGTGGCTGAGGGTGCCCAAAGTAGCCGTACGGCTAGGGACCTCATGTGCCCAACCATCCGTACGACTCGACTTGGCGAGCTTCTGGATTTTTCCAAGTTTAATTCCAGTTCAGTCCTGGAATATCAGGTTTATCCTAGTGAGGTCCTGGCCCATTGGTTTATCCCTAAATGGTACCAAGAATTCCTCTAAAGTAGGTCAATTTCAGATTGGGGTACTTACAGTGTTTGAGAGTCAAGATCTAGGTGTCAGAGGGAAAATAGAGAGTTTTTTTTTAAGTAAAACAAAAACATTCAATGGCCGGGCCAAGTGGCTGCCTACGTTTCCCTCTTGTGGAGGAACTCAGGCCGTCGTGAGCAAACATAAGCAAAGCAGAGAATAGAACAATTAGCAAGTACTCCTGCAAAACAAAGGTTAGCCTTATGATATATGGGGAGTTTCTTCATCGTTAGGAAGATCCTAAGACTCAGAAACAGAGGGGGAGCAGATCAGAAACCCTGTGTACGTGTTTTAACTGAACCAAATTCCTTTTTCAAACCAGAGAATCAGATCAGGCGGACAGAATGTCTCGTACGAGACAACCGATCCCTCGTACGAGACATCTTAGTCAGGGAACAGATTGCAGTACAGAATGCAGAATTTTAAGAAAAACGATGATGATTTCAACGCAAGTCTAACCCTCCTATGATGATCTTCCCCAGCAGAGTCGCCACTGTGAGCGCGCGCCCCTCTTTCGAACCGCCCCGGGTTTTTGGCTTCGAGTTGTAAGGACTTGATTGTTGCTTGGTTGTTGTGAGTCGTCACCATGTTTTATGGATCACAGACCATGAGATTCTTGAGTTCGGGGGTTAAGTTATGGATTGGGAAGGTCAAGGAGTACCCAATCCACCTGATCTAGGATCGGTCTTGCTTACAAAATCATAATCCTCATCGTCAAAATTATGCATTTATGTACTAAGGAAACGAAACAAATAAATAATTTCTTATTTATTTGGGATATCGGATCATGTGCTTCGAGACCATCTCCATGGATTGGAGAGGCTCTAGGCTGATCCTTTGATGGAATCACACTACTTCAAAGATAGAGAAGGGGATGAGAAGGTAGAAAACAAAGAGTTTTACCTAAGCGTTCTTTGAGAATCCTATGGATGGCCTTGACTAAAGGCCTTGATGATCCAATGAACTTGACTTGAATGGTGTCATGGAGGCTTGAATTTTGTGGGTAAGGAAGAGAGGCTGATTATGAGGACCTCTTTGATCAGATTTGGAGTGGTTTTGGGTGAATGACCATTCTAGAGTTTTTTTGGTTCAAGAACCTCTATATTTATAGGAGTTCTTGACCTAGGGTTTAAGCCAAGAAGGTAAGTTTGGATGGGAATTAAGGACTTGATCTTCAAGGAAGTATTTTTGGACTCGGGGATTGCTCATTAGGTTTTTCCCGGATTGCTTGAGTGCTTGCCAAGAAACGGGGTTAAGATCAACAAGGAAACTGACCAAAACCCGACTGTCAAGGGGGATGTCTCGTACGAGATATTAATGTCTCGTACGAGACATCTCAGTGCTGGAATTCACTTTTTTCCCTCTGCAGTAGTTTTAATGTTCATTTTGGCCCCTGACTAACGGATTTAGTTAGAAACTTAACAAAACATGTCCAACTTAACGAGTTTTGACCCAAATCAAAGGCGAGACACAGAAGTAGTATGACTATGAGTGAATGTCCAAAATGGGGTGTCTACAGCAGCTATCCAATGACTCTCGCTAGGATACGATTGGTGTCGACTCGTCATGTTCAAAGCATAAGAGACATCCAGTCTAATACAAATCATGCCATACATGATGGATCCAATTGCCGAAGAAAAAGGGATTCCACTCATTCTCTTTCACTCATTTTCTGTCTAAGGACATTGAGTCTTGCTAAGAGTAACACCATGAGCCACGGGCAAATGTCCTCTCTTAGAATTTTCCATTTGGAATCTCTTTAGAACTTTGTCAATGTATGTACTTTGACTTAAACCAATCATCCTTTTAGATCTATATCTATAGATCTTAATGCCAGGTATATAAGCAGCTTCTCCCATATCTTTCATTGAAAAACATTTACCTAACCAAGTCTTTACAAACTGAAGTACGGTATATCGTTTTCAATGAGCAATATGTCATAAAACATATAGTATCAGAAATAACACTACGCTCCAACTAATTTTCTTGTATACACAAGGTTCATCTTCGTTCTTGATGAAACCAAACTCTTTGACTGATTCATCAAATCAAAGATTCCATCTCCTAGAGGCTTGATTCAATCCATAAATGGATTTCTGAAACTTGCAGACTTTCTTTGAATTATTTGGATCCTCAAAACCTTTAGGTTGTGTCATATACACATCCTCAAGTAAGTTCCCGTTAAATCACACAGTTTTGACATCCATTTGCCATATCTCATAGTCATAATATGCGGCTATGATAATAATAAGGTTTCATCATAGTCAATACCATGAATATGCCAATAACCTTTCTCTACAAGCCTATCTTTATAAGTATGCACCTTTCCTCCATGTCAGTTTTCTTTTTGAAAATCCACTTACACCCTATGGTTATTGCACCTTTGGGTGCATCTATCAAGTTCCAAACTTGATTATCATACACGGATTGGATTTCGGATTTTGATGGAGAAAATCCTCAGTAATAAAAATCTTGCAAGTGTACAAGTCACCGAAGTACCTTCACTTTATGCTATGCTCATAATAATAAGATCAATCTCATTCTTGGGTTCGTTCACAATAGTAAGAATTGGGACGGTTCGGCTGCCGGATTGCAATCCTTTTATTTCTTTTATATTATACTTTTCGCTAGGTCTACACAATATGCAAGAAATTCATGAAGCACTCAAGAACACATAAACCTAAATCCTTTTGACTTCCGCTAGGTCCTCACTTGAATTTAATCATAAAAACAATGGTCAACGTATAATTACCCACGCTAGTGTAGTAATATATACCCAATAACTCTAAAGTCAATCTATATCTTAACATATAATTAAAACTAAAGAATTTATCATGGATAATATTTTGATGAACAAGAATTAAATCGAATGGAAGAATTAAATCTATGGCCTAAAGATCTAGTATTTGCTACTACCAATCCATGAATCTAAAAAATGTAGTTACTCATATTCATAACAAAGAAAGCAAGAAAAATTGTCGCGACCCCGGACCCCGCGGGCCCCGGGACCGCGAGCTGGACGTCGACTCTAGAACCAAGACTATGAAATACCAAGGTTAAAAATTCCATTTAATACCAAAAGGTGATGATCCAAGTTTACAAATCATTTTGAACAACAAGGTAAAACTAGTACAAACTCCACAAGTTCATACACCAAAGTTACAAAATATACAAATCCTAATGACGTCAATGTTTGGTACAACTACCCCAAAATGGTTACACATTTACATAATGGAAACCAACCTATATCAACCTTCCCCAAAAGAATGTATCCACTCTCGACGTCCTCTTTCTCGTGATCAGCGAGACTAATCCTTAGCACCTGGGGTGGGGGTTAAGGAAAAACAAAGATAGAAGGAAAGGGGGTGAGATAAATCTCAATAAGTTACTAATGCAACTACATGACATGCTATGATGCAATAAGCAATAAACGATAATTATTATCACATAGCACATAGCAATTATCATATAACAGATAGCAGCGGAAATAAACACATAACAAAGGATATAGCCAAGGTTTTCCAAACCGGAACATCCAAATAAAGGATCGCTGCGCAGCTTCAATAATCAACAAATCATCATCTTCATAATAGCATGAAAGCCGAAGAGAAAACCCCGGTACCGGAACCAATAACATAAAAGTGTCACAAGGGACAAGGATCATGACACAAAGTCATACCCGCTAGCCAGATACATTCACAAAGGAACGCTGACTTATCCTTTCCAAGGCCAATCTGGAGAAGGGGTAAAGAAGGGGGCAAAACAATGGTCAACATTATAATGGACTTGGCTTTGCCATTATAATCTTTCCCATCGCCCAAACACACACAAAATACCAGCTGGACTTTCACGTAAAGGCTAAGTAATAAAATACTAGCGCGATAAACAACAAAGGATTCCAAAGTAGGGAATCATGCCAATTAATCACCAAGAAGATGAAATGAACACACAATGCACAATAAAGGTGCTTCAAAGTCCCAATTAACCATTTATGAATATCAAACACAGACTTGATCACAAAGGACCCAATTCTATCACTTAAGTGTACCACAATGTCCACCATGGTCAACTAGAAAGACACCCAAGACTTGGACCAAAACGCGTTCTTCACTCACACAATTTTAATAAAATGGAAATTTTCAGAGGACTGTGCGGCCGCCCAAAAGGGACTGTGCGGCCGCCCAACAAGGCCCTCAACCAAGCACAAAAGCTTTCAGAAAGATGCGCGGTCGCCCATACTATTTTGGGCGGTCGCACAAGAAGCCGGAATTGCCAGAAATCGGGAAGAACAACATGGGTTCTTCCATTTTTCAAACCCAAACACATTTCAACCAAAATCAAACATTCCAACTGGTATACAAATGTACCAAAACAACTCATAAGTATAAGGAGACTCATACAACAACATTTAACAACCAAAATCGAGAATCAAACCCCAACATTCATAAATCACCATTTTTGATCAAAAACCCAAATAAATTCCAAATAAATTGGAAACTCATCCAAACTTCTAATATAACAACAAAAGCATTATATGAACATGATATGGACATTTTAGCATGAAAATGGGGGAAAAGTAACTTACTTGCAAATTCTCAAAGTTGATGGATTTCAAATCTTTTTGGCTTCCTACGATGCTATCGACGATCTAAACATGGTTCACGTTTTAAGAAATGAGAGAAGATGATAGGAAGAAGGAGAAAATGAAGAGAGAAGAAGAAAGAAAAACTTACCCAAATCTTAGAGAGAGAGAGAGAGTTGGCTGGGAATTGGGAGTAGGGTGAGGCAGATGGAGTGTGAGGTGAAAGAGTAGGAGTAGGGAGGGAGTAGGGGGGGAATTATTTCAAAATATTACACTCAAGCCCCTTCCCCATCCACTAACACAAAACTACACTCCCAACTAACAATTAAGACTCAACACTTCCACACTAGCCCAAATAACTCGAATAAAATGCTAGGCATAAATATTATAACACATAAAATGCACTCATAATTATTTAAATAAATAATAATTTAAATAAATAACTAAGCAAATAATTAAATAAAAATCATTTAATTACTAATAAAATAGAGCCTATAATTCGGGTCGTGACAAAAATAATAATAAACATCAAAACCTGGAATGAATTGATGAAAATCTTGATACAAATCTTGAATCCTTGAATAAAGTATGTCTAAAATAATGTGGATGGAGTATTATATTTATACTAGGGCTAAGGAGGTGTAAAAATAGGAAAAACCCTAGGATTCCTTGTTGAAAAAAGATAAATAAAGTTGCTGGCCGAAATTTCCCCAGGAGCCCCTGGTATTTTTGAGTTTCCAGAAAATCCCTCCAAAAATTCCCCAAAGGTCCTCCAAAATTTTCAAAAAATCCCCTGGAAATTTGAAAAATTCCTGAAAAGCCCCTCAAAGTTTGGATAATTCTAGAAAAGTCCTTGGAAAATTCCCCTAATGTCCCTGGGCGAGTGGGCGCTTACTAGGGGGCAAGTGGGCACTTACTATGGTAAAAAACTACTGTATTTTTTGTCCAAAGAGCAAGTGGGCGCCTGCTATGGAGCAGGTGGGCGCCTGGTGCTTCGCTGATTATCGCGCAATCTTCCGGAGGCCATAACTTATTCATACGAACTTCGATTTGGACGTGTAAAATATCGTTGAAAATATGTTTTCGAGTACTATCCAATGTCCTTGATTTATAAGAGGTAACATCTCTTTATATTTATGTTCTGGTCCGTTCTTTATCCTTCATTTTTGCGCTTTAACGTACATGAATCCGGGCATTCTTTCGCTCCTTTCCTATACCCATAAACACTCCAAAACCCATCAAAACACCCAAGGTTGAGCATCTAATAAGTCATAGAAGTATATGATTTGTATGGGTAGAAACACATCCATCAAATACCCCGAAACTTATCTTTTGCTCGTCCTCGAGTAAAACAAAACAAATATAAAACTATAAAACTACAAAAACTAAAAAAAATAAAACTAAAAAAAATAAAAATAAATATTTTTGGATGTTCTCAATACATATAGGAGTCGTTAGCCAAACGTCTCAGGGTTCCTCACACAAGTGCCATTAAATGGGTACCATTGTAAAACCAAATTGCAACACATACACACTTCTAACTCGTTTGATTTTCCAGCGCAGCATGATAGGATGAGTGATATTGGTGATCAATGCGACCAAAATAAGATTAGCTTATGAGATCACTTAAGTTAATGCTCTAGTTCCTCATATGATGATGACTATACACAACCCAATCAAGGACACTTATAATCATGTATACACAGTTGTCAACCCGGTTACCGATATTGAAAGAACGTATGGCATAGAGTTTTAAGCACACAAATGTGCGAGGCTAGGTTCATGGTTACAAATGAAGGTAAGGACATACGAATTTAAGAAAGTGGACTAAGAAGTCTTCTCCAATGTGTACATCCTCACAATAAGTTTCACTCTCCGCTCACCTAATTCCCACACTGTCTCACCCCCAAACTTGAACTTTCATATAATTACATGGGGTGAGAAATATTTCCCTATTTCTTTCGGCCTTTTCTAAATCATCACTTCAATATATTAAGGGGACAAGCATTTTCTGTTTATATATATAAATATATATATATATATATATATATATATATATTATATATATATATATATATATATATATATATATACTCCCTCCGTCCCATTTCAAATTGCAAATACTAGGTTGGCACGGGGATTAAGGGAAAAAGTGAAAAAGATGATGTGTTGTGAGTGTTGATAGTTGAGTGGGAGAGAGAAAGTGGGGTAGAGAATTGTTAGTGGGTTAGTGGATGTTAGTGTGCAAGTGGGTTAAAACTTGCCATTTTTGGATTTTGCAATTTTAGTTGGGACACCCTTTTTGGCAACTTTTGCAATTTGAAATGGGACGGAGGGAGTATATATATAATCTTATATAAGTTCTCATAAGATGAAAGTGTGCTATTTTTTTTTGCACACTACATTAATCACACTATTTTTGTGCTTGCCCCTTTTCTTTCATTACATACCCCCTTTTCATATCTTTGGCTATATACCATAATTCCCCAAATCATTCTCCCAATTCTGAACCATAAATTCCCATCATTCCCTAATCCACTTCCTCGTTAAGGTGGGTATAATCTCTTCTTAGTGCAAAAGGGTAGGAAATCGGGTGTCAAAAGAAGGTGAACGGCGGTCTTTAATGTGCCATTCTTTCATTCATTATTAAGCACAAAAGGGTGTTCTAGCGATGATTTTATTTAAGTGACTAGATAGACAAAACAAGGCCAATAAAAGGGTTGAGAAAGAAATGCCATAAATACCGAATAACCTATTGACTTGTTATTGACAGCCATGCAACAATGTTCTAGGGTCCCCGAACATACACCAAGTGATCTCATAAATTATTCCTAAGTTGGTCACATGATTGTGAAAATAATGTAAGTGAGAGGTGGGGCAATCATGCCTTTAGTAGTGTTAATGCAGCCCCAACTTTAGGTTAAACAATGGCACCCGCAATGGCTAGTGAAAAAACAAACCCTTGGATCATCACCGACCATGGCCAACATCCCAAATTACATAGAGAACAAAATTTTTAAAATTTTTCTATTTTTTTGGAGGGTGACATCTATATACACTCCCCTATAAACCCACAAACTCGGAGAGATGCCTACCCCCAAACTCAAAACATGCTCTGTCCTCATAGCATAAGGAATGAAAACATGCTTTGGGTTCAAAGGATTGCATGACACAACAAAACAATAAAAAGAAAGCAAAATAAATGTTACCTAGTTGGGTTGCCTCCCAATTAGAGCATTTGTTTAACGTCGTTAGCTCGACGGTGACCCCAATTTTACTTGGGGTTGAGATTGGCCACTTTGGTCTTGGCCTTTGCTTTTCGACCCTTGGACCACCTTTTGTTTACTTGGGCACAAACGCCCATCTTCTTCCATACATAAGCTCCTTGCTTGATTAAATCGGGAGGGGCCCAAGAAACTATTGGAGCTTTTTGTTTTGCCTTTTTCTTATTCTTGGGGCTCTTTCCCCCAAACTCATTTGGTTCCTTCATCTTAGTCAAACATTCCTCTACTTGCAAACAAGAATCAGCACATTCAGAATTTGATGGCACAAGTGGTGTGTGTGATGGCACCAACTCTTTTTTAGAGTTGTTTAAGGGGTGATACGACCCATCACTCCTTGAGTGTTGGTCGGCCTTAATGTTGCTAGCCAAGGGACAAATGTCCGCTTCATCCCTAAATTTGTCACCGCCATTCACACCTTGTTTAAACATTGCAAAATCACTTATGTACCCAACAAATTCTTCCTTAGGCGGAGGTTCTCTAGAGTTTTCAGACATTAAAAATTTAATCTCTACCCCTATCACTTTCATACAAATACTACTCTTACACACATCAATCATAGCATTAGTGTCAAACATAAAAGGCCTCCCAAGTAGTATGGGAGCTTTTAGTTGATCATCATGTGAGCCTTCCATGAACAATACTAAGAAATCAACTGGAGTTATTAAATCATTTATTTGGACCAACACTCCTTCTGCAACTCCTAATGGTCGTTTGACCGAATGATCCGCTAGTTGTATGTCATGTGTAGGAGGTTTTAACTCAGTTATCCCCAATTCCCTAAATACTTGGTAAGGCATCACATTGACACTAGCTCCTAAATCCATTAAACCTTTGAAACTTTGACCCCTTAGAGTGATTGGAATAGTAAAACATCCGAGGTCTTTCATTGCACTTTTAGTTTTCATAACACCCACACCACCAGAAGGTGTGGTTTTTCCAACATCAAGAGGAGGGGACTCTAATACATCATGATTCAACCCCACGCTTCTTTCATTATCACATGTATAGTTATCAGCATTAGATTCATAAGTACAAAGAGAAGAAACAAATACCTCCTCGATTTCCTCACTGTCATCCCACACCGTTATGATTGACTTGGCTTGGTCTGGTGGGTTTTAAAAATTTCACTATTTCTGACCCTGTAAGGCCACCAATTGCTCAATTTGGGTCTCCAACATCTTCATGGTAGCATCTTGATACTTCTTCCTTTGCTGCTGCTCTAACTTCATTTGCTGTTGCTCTTGCCTCATCAACACGATAATCTCCTCCAATTATGACTTTGATTCAACATTCTCCATTGGGGGAGGAGTATGGAGAGGTTTTTGTTGTTAGAATTGATTTCCTTGGTTACCCCTCCATAAGAAGTTAGGATGGTTTCTCCACTCTGGAGTGTAGGTATTGGAGAAGGGACCACCTTGATTCTGTCTTGGAGGGTAACCTTGCATAGCTTGTACCTGTTCAGGAGATAACTGCACACCCACTTGACAAACATTAGTAGCATGAGTGTTAGGACCACAATTATCACAAAAATCATTAATAATTGGCATTTACGGAAACACCCATAGTGGTCATCTTATCAAAATTTTTATTCAATAATGCTACATGTCTAGCAAAATCATCACTACCACTCAACTCATGTAATCCCCTTGTTTTACCCCTAGACCCTTTCTGTTAAGAATTAGCTCCCAACATCTCAAACAATTCTTGGGTTTGTGCAGTGGTTTTAGATCCTAGAAAACCACCCGCTGCATTGTCAACCATCGCTTTGTCAACATGATTCAACCCCTATAAAAAGTCTGATACAACAATGGTAAAGGGAAATTATGATGGGGACATTGTACTTGAAGCATTTTAAATCTATCCCATGCCTCATGAAATGGCTTACCTTGATCTTGCACAAAGCCTATGATTTTCTGTCTAAAAGTGGCAAGCGTAGAATGGGGAAAATATTTACCCAAGAAAGTATCATGTAACTCATCCCAAGTCCTAATGCTCCTAGGAGGTAACAACATCAACCATGTTTTAGCCGCCCCTAGTAAAGAAAAAGGGAAGCATTTAAGTCTCAATTGTTCATCAGTTACCCCCTCTTTTAATGGAAACCCTGCAATGGTCATCATATACTCCCTTAAAAAGTTCAAAGAGTCCTCAGTGGGAAGACCCTGAAACTTGGGAAACATGTTAAAGTACTGCCCCTTAACCTCATGGGCTTTTGCTGCTTCAGTCAGCACAATACAAGACACAGATGTGTCTACCTTAGGTCTAACATACTGATTCATAGTAGCGGTATCACCCATCACTACTTCTGATTCTTCTGCCTCGGTGGAAGAAGTTTCTGGTTCACTTAAAGCTACCTCTGTCTCGGTGACAGAAGCTTCAGATTCAGTTTCTGACTCACGGATAGAGGGAATGCCCCTATCAAATCTATCAATATTATCGTTCAAAGGGAACAACTCGGGATCCAATGAACGCCTACCAAACATACACCGATTAAATAAACTTGCAAATCACAACAAGTCTTCGGCAACGGCGCCAAAAACTTGATGGAGAAAATCCTCAGTAATAAAAACCTTGCAAGTGTACAAGTCACCGAAGTAGCAATGTACAAACGTAAAGGTCGAACCACAGAGACTTGAGTGAAAACAAGTATATTTAATTAATGTAAAAGTAACCATTTTTTTTTAGAATATTTAACTTAACTACTAATGCAAGAATTTAAACTAATATTAAGAAAATAATTAAAAATAAGAATTTATCAAGGATGACAAGGGATTCACAGATTGGATTCACAAATACCTTCACTTTATGTTATGCTCATAATAATAAGATCAATCTCATTCTTGGGTTCGTTCACAATAGTAAGAACTGGGACGGTTCGGTTACCGGATTGCAATCATTTTATTTCTTTTATATTATACTTTCCGCTAGGTCTACACAATATGCATGAAATTCATGAAGCACTCCAGAACACATGAACCTAAATCCTTTTGACTTCCGCTAGGTCCTCACTTGAATTTAATCATCATAACAATGCTCAACGTATAATTACCCACGCTATTGTAGTAATATGTACCCAATAACTCTAAAGTCAATCTATATCTTAACATATAATTGAAACTAATGAATTTATCATGGATAATATTTTGATGAACAAGAATTAAATCGAATGGAAGAATTAAATCTATAGCATAAAGATCTAGTATTTGTTACTACCAATCCATGAATCTAAGAAATTTAGCTACTCATACTCATAACAAAGAAAGCAAGAAAAATACTAATGAACATCAAAACTTGGAATGAATTGATGAAAATCTTGATACAAATCTTGAATCCTTGAATAAAGTATGTCTAAAATAATGTGGATGGAGTATTATATTTATACTAGGGCTAAGGAGGTGTAAAAATAAGAAAAACCCTAGGATTCCTTGTTGAAAAAAGATAAATAAAGTTGATGTCCGGAATTTCCCCCAGGAGCCCCTGGTATTTTTTGAGTTTCCAGAAAAGCCCTCCAAAAATTCCCCGAAGGTCCTCAAAAAAATTTCAGAAAAGCCCCTGGAAATTTGAAAATTCCTGAAAAGCACGTCAAAGTTTGGATAATTCCAGAATAGTCCTTGGAAAATTCCCATAAGGTCCCTGGGCAAGTGGTCGCTTACTAGGGGGCAAGTGGGCGCTTACTATGGTCAGAAACGACTGTATTTTCTGTCCAAAGAGCAAGCGGGCGCCTGCTATGGAGCAGGTGGGTGCCTGGTGCTTCGTTGATTATCGCGGAATCTTCCGTAGGCCATAACTTATTCATACGAACTCCGATTTGGACGTGTAAACTATCGTTAGAAATATATTTTCGAGTACTATCCAATGGTATTAATTTCTCAGAGGTCACATCTCTTTATCTTTATGTTTTGGTCCGTTCTTTATCCTTCATTTTCACGCTTAAACGTACATGAATCCGTGCATTCTTTCGCTCCTTTCCTATACCAATAAACACTCCAAAAACCATAAAAATACCCAAGGTTGAGCATCTAATAAGTCATATAAGTATATGATTTTGATGGGTAGAAACACATCCATCAGATTTCATAGCTACAAGCCATTTATCTTAATCAGGGTTAGACATCGCTTCTTGGTAGGAAGCAGGTTCATCATCGGGTTCTCGAACCTCTTCGAGATTAATTTTACTCCCACTGATTCATTTTGATAGAAACTCTTTCTCTAGAAAGGTACCATCTCGACAAACAAATACCTTGTTGTCCGTTGGGTTGTAAAAATAGTATCATTTAGTTTCCTTAGGATAACCTACGAAAATACATTTATCATATTTGTGTGAGAGTTTATCAGAGGCAAGTCTCTTCACAAATGCCTCACATCCCCAAATCCGCATAAAAAAAAATATTTGGCCTTGTAGACACCCCGCCTTGGACCGCTCACCCCGATTGCACATTTGATCTTGTATTTCTCCTTATTTTAAGTGTTTCTCGTTAGTTTCTGTTACTTTCGTTAAGTTCCTGACTGACTTCGTTAAGTCTAGGGACCAAATTGAATAATAGTGCTAACTTTCTAGTCCATTCTGTCAAAAAGACCATTTTGAAGTCACGCGCCTCCGCTAACCAAGGCAGGAGGCGCGCGCACCTGGGCGTCAGTTACAGATTTTCTCCAAGAATCCGTCCCTTGCTCATTTTACATGATTTGCCAGGGAAACTGATCTTTGTGACTTCGTTTTGGCACCAAAAACATCTTGTTTACACCTATATAAACTCCTCTAATTCACCATTGAAAGGGAGGACTTTTTATGATTAAGAAAACTATACACAAATCATTTTCAAGGCATTCTCCAAGACATCCTTGAAGTCATTTGAAGTTTAGGTAAACTCTACTTTTTTATCTCTTCTCTCTACTTCATCTCCTTTCTTCTCTTTGACTTTATCAAAAGTGCAATCACCCAAATTATTTTGGGACATGACACCAAAGGCTACTTCATTCCATTGAAGTGTGTCAAGGAGTTATCTCCCTACATTCCAAACACCCCTTTGTCAAACCCCCTTTTATTATTACCAAAATAATAGGAAGAACACTTTTATTTATGTAGACTATGAACAAGCAAGACCGACATTAGTCGGGCGAGATGGGTGTTTAAGTACTTCCCATCTCATAATCTAACCCCCGAACTCCATAACAAGAATCTCTGTTTTCGTATCAAACAATAGGCTTTAATATTAGGTTTTTCTTATGTTCCATTAAAAACATTGGTGGAGACTCTACAATCCTAAAACAAGTTAGACATCCTAGGATAACACACGCGCTCTAGCCAAGCCGTGCCTTTCCCCGGGGTATCTACAGTGGAGACTCTGCTGGGGAGATTAGAGGGTTAAGCTTGCGTTCTTGTTCACAGTCTACTTTTCTAGGTATTCTGGTTCCTGATGTTGGGAAGCGTGCGCCTCTGGCCTTCTTGGCCTAAGGTGCGCGCGTCTCACATTAAAGACCAGAATCGCCCGCCCCTCATGTGTTCTTCCTATTCTTCTTTTTCTACATTAATCATTTTTGCAGGGGTCACAATGTATATTCAGGACCAGGGCAATCCCCTGAGTCCAAGTGTTTGATAGGTTTACCCAGAAGCGGGCGCCTCCCATAAACTCTGCGCCCCGCGCGCGCATTCCATGACACATATCAGAGGCGCGCACTTGTGGGCGGGTTTTCAGAACAGGAACAGTTTCAGAACAGAGCAGAATAATGGGGTGTGGGCACAGTTGCCTGCATCAGGCCTGATTTGGACCTTTGGACTGTTTTATTTTTGTGTTTTGTTTTATCGGTCACACGGGTGATTCAAGAGTTGTAAATTATGTGCTTATCTGCTTTTCTTTTGTTTAAAAAAAAAGTAAAAAATGTTTTGTCACATGTTGGACCTCACACTACGTGCATAAAATTCCTATCAATTTCTCACTATCGAGTCACACAAGTTCATAACCCCAAACCCATCGAGGCCCGTCCTAAAGAGTTTCAAGCTCCACCCGACCTTGATTCTCTCGAAGGGGTAAACCTCAGCCTGTGGCGTAGTTCATGACTACATGCCGGGGGTGACCTTTAAGCCTCTCTTTAACCGAGCAAAAGCCAACACAATTCTAGTCAAGGTCTAACACTCCGTGACTAAGTCGGTTTTCATGTGTCGAGATTTCCCTAAACTAATGTCTTCAAATCATACATGTCGTTTCTAAGAGAAACAAGTGGTTATCATGGAAGAAATAAAAAGTCGTCCCCCAAGTGGTTATTATGGATGAAAATAATAATCCGTCCCCGCATGTATGATTTACTACATTAATTTAGTTTAATCCCGACATGTGTAGGATTCACAAACATGGTGGAATCCGATGAGTATATGGGACCGCGAGAAGGTCTATATACTAATGTGACGATTCTACTATTTCTATTAGAAACTCAAAAGGGATTCCGTCCCTCCGACTTATAAAAAAAAGTTATTCTCTTTATGTGGTTTGAGTCGTGTGCCCACTGTGTGTTCTAAACATCTTAATGGACCAGAAATGTTACTCAAGACTGACAAGGGCCTCATCTGCAATTTAGGTCCAATTGGTACTTACCGAGTCTATCAAGATTCAGCAAACCGGCTAGTTCGTGAATTGATCACTCCAACAGCTCCGACAGCATCAATGGCCGGTGACTCCAACAGCAACAACACCATGTCTCTTGAAGAACTCTCAGCTATGGTCCAAATGCTCCAAGAGCAAATCTCCACTCTCAACAAAGAGTCCCAAAGCAAAGATGATCTTTGGCAATCCCACCTCGACAATCAAAGGGAGGCTCATAAAGCCGAGATGGAGCAACTAAAGGCCAAGCTCACCAAGCTCTCTAATGGTAAAGGCAAGGAGGACAATGAAGAGTCCGAGTCGACCAAAGGCTTGTTTGATATGTTAGTGCCCGTACCAAGAACATGGGGGAAACAAGCACTGACAACAAAGATCATAAGATGGTTGATTCAATTATGGCTTACATAGATCAATGTTTCAGCGGTCTCAACTTGGGGAAAGGCTTTGACACAAGCCTTTATCAGTCATCCATTCTCATGAGCACAATGGCCGCTCTCCCCGACAAGTTCAAGATGCTCGACATCAGCAAATTCAAGGGTAACTCTTATCCCATAGCACACATTAAGACCTATATATGGGCTATGGTTCCAAAGAAGGTATCTCCCAAAGTAATGGCACAATGCTTCCCTCTTACTCTCGAGGGGGTGGCAAAAGATTGGTATGCAACTCTCCCGCTCACAGTCCATCTTGATTGGGATGCCGCCATGCTTGCCTTCAAAAGTCAATACCAAGGCAACACCACTCATTGCCCGACCAAGAAAGAGCTCGAGAACACCACCCAAAGGGACAATGAGTCCTTTATTGACTTCACAAGGAGGTGGAATGACAAGCTTGCTGAAATTGTCGAGAGGCCTAACAATAAGGACCAAATGGACATCTTCCTCAAGTGTCTAAAGATTGATCTCCACACCCACCTAAGTAGAGCTTGCTATGCAGACTTTTCTCAAATATATGAGGTAGGAGTCCGAATGGACGACTTGCTCAAGGAGATCAAGAAAACTGCTCCTAGTTTCCGCTACAAGGCCGCCTCCAACTCAACTAAGGAGGCTTTAGTTAATGCCGTCACTGCCGACAAGGGGAATTACAAGAAGGTTCCTCCGCCCTAAGGCAAAATGTTTCAAGATGATCGTGTCTACACTCTTCTCCAAGGCATGACTCTCACCGAGGCCTTTGAAGCTCTCAAAGCCAAAGGGAAACTTACTCCTCTCCAAGGGTATAAACCCAAGATAATGCGTCCCAACCATGCCCATCACAAATGGTGTCACTATCACCAACACAATGTCCATCTTACCTAGGAATGCTTTGTCCTCCACAACGTCATCCAAGACCTCATCGACAAAAAGGAATTCATAGTTCCTAATGGTAGTGATGTCCATATAATAGAGTTAGGTGGGTTTGAGGAGACCACTCATTCAATTCCCATTGTGAATGAGGGCTCCAATGTTATGAATAAATTTTGACAATTCTTGTTACGTTGTGACTTATGATGAGGTAATGAGGGAAGTAATAGAGAATATGAAGAAGAAAAATGGGAACGTCAACATGCTAACTCGATCCGGACGAGTCATAGCAAGCAATCCCACTACTTCTGTGCCAAGCACCTCTTCTCCAAGGTCGCAAGCTCGCGACACTAATCCCGAAGATCCTTTACTAATGCAACTCAAGAAGACTCAAGCCAATATCTCCATTTGGGACCTCATTGCATCTTCAAAGAAGCATCGAGATCTTGTCATCAATAATCTTGACGACACATCAGTCTCTCCCGACACGACTCCCGAGGACCTTATTGCTATGATAGGCCACATAAATTTGGGCAATGTCATCACTTTTGCCGACATGGACCTTCCACCATTTGGGTCCGATCACAATGAGGCCATCTATCTCAAAGTAAGGGCAAGGGGGAGACCTATTTCAAGAGTCTTGGTCGACGGTGGCTCCGCACTAAACTTAATGCCTGGCCGAATAATGGGAATACTGGGGCTTAAGAGTTCAGACCTACGACCTTCTACTCAAGTAATTCGAGGTTACGACAGCACGGCCCGCACAGTCATGGGTATGGTGGAAATAGACATTGAATTTGGGAGCATGGTCATGTCCGTCCCATTCCAAGTGCTCAATGTCCCCTCCTCATTCAACTTGCTCTTGGGCCGACCATGGATACACAGTTCTAATGCCGTCCCTTCAACACTCCATCAGTGTTTCAAGTTTAGAAATGGGGATGAAATAGTGACCGTCATGGCAGAAAACGTCTCTGTCCACAGAAATGGGGAACCCGTTCACTTGTGGATGGTTTTGCTGGGTATAATCAGATTCTCATGGCCGAGGAGGATCATCACAAGACTGCTTTTACAACACTATGGGGAACCTTTTGCTACACGGTCATGCCGTTTGGGTTGAGGAACGCTGGGGGTACTTATCAAAGGGCTGTGACAGACCTGTTCCACGACATGATTCACAAAGAAATTGAGGTCTATATGGACGACATGATCATCCATTCAAAGGGGACTGACGGTCAACATTTGATCGACCTCCACAAGTTCTTCGAAAGGCTTTGACAGTACAAAATGAGGCTCAATCCCGCAAAGTGCGCCTTCGGGGTTATCCGAGGCAAAGTTTTTGGCTACATGGTCACTGAAAGGGGAATTGAAGTAGATCACTCGAAAATCAAGGCAATCATTTACATGCCTCCTACAAAGATACATAAAGAAATCAAAGGTTTCATGGGAAGACTTCAGTACATCAGTCGGTTTTTGCACCAACTCACTTCCATGTGTGAGCCAATCTTCAAGTTACTTAAGAAGAATGTGGCTCTAGAGTGGACCGATGCTTGCCAAGAAGCCTTCGATCAAGTGAATCATTATTTGACATGCCCTCCGGTTCTGGTTCCACCACACAAGGAGAAACCTCTCTTGCTCTACCTCACAGTGAATGATGAAGCCCTAGGGGCTATGCTAGCACAAGAGCAACGAGACCCCACAAAGGAGAATGCCATTTATTTTGTCAGTCACCGATTTCAAGGAGGCGAAAATAACTACTCCGTCTTGGAGAAGTTATGTGCAGCACTGGTTTGGGTCACTCAAAAGCTGAAACACTACATGGAAGCATTTCCAATCATGCTAGTATCAAAGGTGGACCCGCTCCGCTACATCTTCGAGAAGACTTTCATATCAACAAGGATAGCTAAGTGGTATTTCTTGCTCGCTGGCTATGATATCACTTACGTCACACTCAAATCCATCAGGGGGAAAGTATTCAGTGATCAGCTTGCTGAATTTCCGTGTGACGAAGTGAATGGGGAAGACTTACAATTTCCCGACGAGCACTTGATTTGCACTACAACCGAGGAAAATAAGTGGCAACTTGTTTTCGATGGCACAGCCAATAAGCACGGTTATGGGATAGGTATGTTGCTTGTCGATCCAAAGGACATCTACACTCTAATTGCAATCCGGATTGAATTCGAAGCTACTAACAACATTGCTGAATATGAGGCATGTATAACGGGGCTAGAAGCAGCCCTAGAAAGAAATGTCACAGATCTAGAAGTATTCGGTGACTCCCTGCTCCTTATCAATTAGACATAGGGTAAATGGCGAATCCAAGATCCGACCCTCCAATAGTATGGTCAACACCTTAAGGAATTAGCTGAACAATTCCAAGACATCACGTTCAATTATTTACCGAGAGACAAGAACCGCTTTGCCGATACTTTAGCCACCATAGCCTCACTGGTTGAGATGCCCAAAGGAAAAATGGTGAAACCCTTCAAAATTACAAGAAGGACTAGTCCGGCATACTGTATGAGTATTGAGATCAATAAAGTCCAAGATAACCCCCCATGGTACACAGACATCATGAACTTTCTCAACAATGGCACCTTCCCCTAGAACAGCAATGGGAAGTCTCGAGTAGCATTACAAAAGCTAGCTGCGAGGTATGTATTGATTGGGAACCGAGTCTACAAGAGACATCATCAAGGGATCAATCTCTTATGTGCAAATGAGACCAAAGCCCAAGAGATAATGCACGAAGTCCACGAAGGTGAATGTGGACCCCACATGAATGGAATTATGTTAGCCAAGAATATACTCCATATTGGCTACTATTGGACTACAATGGAAAGAGACTGCATCCAGAAAGTCAAGAAATGCTCCAAGTGCCAGTTCCATGCTAATCTGCAACATGCTCCACCTTCACAATTGTACAACATGACCACACCATGGCCGTTCTCTTATTGGGGCATAGATATCATCGGCAAAGTCCATCCTACGGGAAGTAACGGAAAGTCATTCATTCTAGTGGTTGTGGATTATTTCACAAAATAGGTCAAAGCACAAGCTTACCGAGTTCTCAACGCCAAGAAAGTGGCCGAATTCGTGAAGAATAACATCATGTGCCGATACGGTATTCCTCATGAGATCATCTCCGACAATGGTTCTCACTTCAAGAAGGAAATGGATGCTCTTTTGGTTAACTACAAAATTACCAAGCACAAGTCATCCCTGTACCGCCCCCAAGCTAATGAAGCGGTCGAAGCAGCAAAAAAAACGATTGAGGTCATCATACGGAAAATGGCTTCAACAGGAAGGGATTGTCCCGAGAAGTTACCGCTAGCATTGTGGGGCTACCACATATCAATCCGATCAGCAACAGGAGAGACCCCATACTCATTGGTTTATGGTTCTGAAGCCGTACTCCCAGTCGAACTTGAAGTTCCCTCTTTATGAGTCTTACTCGAGAATCAAGTCAACGAGGTTGATTGGATGCAAAGTCGATATGAGCAACTAGTCCTACTCGACAAAAAGAGGCTAAGAGCATTTGAGCGCACAAGAGCTTATCAACAAAGAATGGCAAAGGATTTCAACAAGAAGGTGAAGCCTCGACACATCAAAGTGGGAGACTTGGTCTTAAGACAACATCCTCCCAATTCCATGAATCCCCTTGGGAATTAGGGACCCCGATGGATCAGTCCTTACGTGGTCAAGAAGATATTAATATTAAACGGCGGTGCAGTCTGACTTGTAGACTTGGATGGTGATCAATTACCAAAGCAGGTCAACCTCGACAAGCTCAAGAAGTTCTATGCTTAACAAATGAAAACCATTAAAAGAAAAAAAAATGCTCTCTAGGTTGAAAACCCGCAAGGGCGTCCTAGGCAAAAATTAGAGCAAGTGCAAAAAAGAAGCCCGCTAGATTGAAAACCCGAAAGGGCGGTCTAGGCAAAAAATAGGGTGCACACAAAAAAATTAAAAAAAAATGGTCTTCATTTGTTTGAACTACGGAGACCTGAGCTTCCATGCTGGAAGAACGTAGGCAACCTTCGGGTGCGGTCTAAAACAATAATTTTTACCCAATCATGTCATAACAAAATGCAATTTTTATTCATTCCTTGAAACATTTTGACCATTACAATGGATATTGTTGAGCAATAAAAGACATTAAAACATTAAATCCTAACAAGTGGTCTACTTAAATTGCGATCTTGGGGTACTAGGAAAGTTTAATTTCTTTTTAGCCTTCGAAGGGCCACCCGAGTGGCTCTTAATCCTACTCTTCTTGGGAGGCCTAGGAACGCTGAGACGGCCTGAAACCTTCTGCGCAGCAAGACGCCTCCGAGCATAAAAACTATCCAAAGGAGTACCAAAAGGGTCGGCCAAAATGTTGTTCGAATCAGCAGCAACTTCTCTGTACCTCATAGCACTGCTAGGCTCAAAGTCCTTACCTAACAACTCAGCTCAAAGCATGTCAACCCAATTAATACCATGGTAAAGGGTGTCAAACAGATATTCCTAGTAACTCTCAGGGAGGAAAATGCTACCCCGATGAATAGGGATGGAAGCCCACCGATGACGGTCACCGCCCCAAGCTAACTGGAGTTCCCTCGAAAAGTCCGGACCCATGTATGAGACTGGACGGAGCACCCCGCTACTCGGAAAAGGGACAATCTGCTGACGACCGAACTGCCGTAGAACTCTCTCGGGCTGATAAAATGAGGAATCTCTGAAACTGGGGAGGACAACATGCCCGAAACCCAAAGTCCATTCCACGAAAGGACAAAGCCCCCAAGAGGGGGGACACCACTCAATGTCAGCCGATACTTGAGATGCAAAGAATATCTTCCAACCATCTTCAGATAAATCCCGAGTCATCAGCTTCCTCCTATGAACAGCAAAAGGAGAAAGATCACCATCCGGAGAATAAATTCTGAAATGCTCTCGAAGCCATATAGTCAATCGCAAGGGGCTTCCCCAGCACATCTCGCCTGTCCAATGCAACTCATCCAGGCCATGCAAAGTTTCCCTACTATGAGAGGGATTATGCTAAATTGTTGCTCTTTTACCTATGAGATAATCTCAGCCAGCTGCGTATCCGCAGTCCCGAAGGGTGTAGCGAACAGAACCTCACTGAAAAGGCAAACTGCCATGGCATTTCTCTTAAAGGACTGAACCGCCATGTCCTCCGAATGCGAACTGAAGAACATCGGCAACTCAGTGATGTCAACCACGGTACCATGCAACATCTTCCTCACATCACCAATAGGGAGGTTCAACAAAGCGGACCAAGAGTCAATCGCACCTCGATGGTATTTGGGGACAGCAATCTGACCCGCCAATGGCATGCCAAGAATGGCACCAAAGTCATCAACAGTCGGCATCATTTTATTCGCCGAGAAGTTAAAGGTGTGACTGTCACAATCCCAAAAGGCTGCAGCACCCTTCAACCAGCCTTCAACAAGTCCCAATCCGGCTTCAAAGTCCTAAGTGTAAAGAGAATTTGGAAACCAAAATATTTGACAAAGGCCTTCTTGGGATGAGTCTTAAAAGAATACACGAAGGTCGACAAGTCCTTCTCATAGTCACCGACAACCTTGGCATCTAGAGTAAAATAATTGGAAGCCATGGAAAATGTTGATTACAAGAAAAATCAAGCAAGAAAGAATGTTCAAGAATGGCAGAAAATAGCTGTTGGAAGATTAGTTTCGAACAGAGGCTGATATTATAGCTGTTGGGGATCTTTTGGCCAGCAAATGTCAAACCCCAGAATTCTCTTCCCAGAAGCGTGCGCCTCCCGCCACCCACATGGGAAGCGCGTGCATCCCGCAACTGCAAACCGAGTCGCCCGCATCCCGCATCAGAAGTGCCTCCGCCGGCCCTTGTCAAAGAAGGAAATCATGCAAGAAGGGAGTTCAAGCATTCCTGAAATCAGCAGGATCAACATTCTTCATCACCGCCACAACAATCTCCGCCCTCGAATAGAAAACTCCCACTAAAAGTAGGGTGTGTCTTTTTTTCAGTCAAATTCAATCCTGGCATTTTCCTCTCTAAAGGGAAAACATTTTTTCGGTCTGCAGTCAATTGTGCCCACACCCCACAAAGTCAACAACAAGTGCGGCTCCGAATAGCATACAGCTCCAAGCAGCAATTTAGTCCATGGTGAACCGTTGAAATCACCACCTCTTTATCAACAAAGTCTACTCAACAAACTCACATTCATTTCCAATCCGCTATACGAACTTTAAATCAGCAGACGGATTCTCGGATCCCGCTATCGGTAGACGGATTCTCAGATCCCGCTATTCCCCTATATGGACTTTAAATCAACAGACGGATTCTCGGATCCCGCTATCGGCATACGGATTCTTGGATCCCGCCAGGTCCTCTATACAGACTTTAAATCGACAGACGGATTCTCGGATCTCGTAAAGTCCTCTATACAGACTTTAAATCGGCAGACGGATTTTCGGATCCCGCCAGGTCCTCTACACAGACTTTAAATCGGCAGACGGATTCTCGGATCCCACCAGTCCTCTATACAGACTTTAAATCAGCAAACAGATTCTCAGATCCCGCTATCGACAGATGGATTCTCGGATCCCGCCAGTCCCCTATACGGACTTTAAACCTTGGCCACGGTGGTGTAAGATACCCACGGGAAAAAACAGAGAAAAGTTCCCTCAAGAATCAAACACGGCATTTTAATGTTCAACGGAAAACGGAGTCGCCACGTTAGTTTAACTTTAAACCAAAACTTAACGGAAAAAGGTTAGAGACAAAGGATTCAGAGGTCAGGTTACACTTTGGGAAGAACTTAACCGGTAGTTCACCCAAAGTGCCTCGGAAGAACCGAGTCTCCCTAAGTTTGTTAACCAAAATTGTGCAAGTGTGTGTGTGTGTGTGTGTGTGTGTGTTCTTGAAAATAGGAGAAACTGACTTTTAACAAAATCAGTTAGAAACTTAACAAAAAAGGGTTGTTTTGTAAACAGTTTAACAGAAGTGGGGAAAGACTGAAAAATCACCCCTCTGACCAAACTAGCCGTACGGCTAGGAAGGTCATCCCTGGGGTTTTTCGCAGATTGTCAAGAAATCAGTCCAGTTTCAGGCAGAAACAGAGCATTCTGCTGAAACTGAACTGTTTTACATTTTTCCAGTTTATTTACTCACACAAAACTTGAATTGAATCATCCCTATGCTTTTGATCACTAATTAAACACCAAAACAAAAGGTTTTGGGTGTGATCAAGGCAATAATTGGGGAAAAATTAAGAAAGGTGATGAACATAACATTTGAGCCAAAATCATTATTTGGATGGTTAAAGATGGAAACTTTAACATCCAAATGGATGATTCATCCAAGGAAAAGCCTTGGGGAAGTAAGAAATCAACCTTTGGATGGATAAGGATTAAGTCTTTACCATCCAAAGGGACATTATTGGAGTTAGATCAAGGTTTGAATGATAAATATTGAAACTTTATCATCCAAACTTAATCATTTCACCATAAAATCAACTTAAAAGTAAAGACATGAAATTTAACTTGCATAAATGTAAAGACATAATATAAATTGCATAAAAGTAAAGACATAATGTAAAGTACATTAATGTAAAGACATAATGTAAAGTGCATTAATGTAAAGAGACATTAAATGATAACAAGCCTTGATCATCTTAGGTTTGAACCCTTGATCATGCATTGAACATGAGGGTACCATTGATTCACATCAAGGACTTAGTTCCAATTCATAAGATTTTCAAGAATAATAAAGACATAATTTAAATAAGGCAAAATGAAATAGAGTATGAGATGAAGAGAATATGGGGAGAAGGAGGCCTCACCAATTTTGGTTCTAAGCCTATCTTCTTTCTCTCTTTTCACTCAAGAATGTGTTTGTATCCCTAATCTGCTCTCAGTTTGGCAGAGTTTACACAAGAATGTGTTTGTATCCCTAATCCGTACTGCTCAGCCTGGCGAGCTTCTGGATTTTTCTAAGTTTTAATTCCAGGATAGTCCTAGAGTTTTGGTTTATTCTAGTGAGGTCCCAGCCTATCAGTTTATCCCTGAATGGTGCTAAGAGTTCTTCTAAAGTTGGTTAATTTCATATTGGCGTACTTACAGAGCCCCTCAACAACGTCGCTTTGGAAAAGTGGGGTTGTCGATAATAATAAGCATCCCAATCTGATGGGAGGACGGCTTGACCGATTTGGTTGTATGGCTGGACCTAGGGGTATAGGATTCCTACGTATCCCGTTTGCGGGGAATCAAGCCTAACGTAGTTCGAAAGGGGTGAGAAACTTTAAGGCTACTCAAACCTAAGGGCTAGGTGGATATCTGTCTTCCTTTTTTTTTCAAATTTAATTCATAGTTGAACTCAATACATAATCATCAGCAGAAGCGCTTAGGAGACAAATCCTAGGGAGAGAAAAACTTCTCTCTAACTTCTGGGGGGAGGGGGGATCGAACGCATGACCTCCAGGTTGCCTAGGGCCTAGGGGAACATTTGTCATTTTCTCTTAAAGGAACAGGCATGACTCTAGGAAGGTCAGAGGTGGGACTTGGTCAACTTGGCTCTATGGAGATGGTTGACTTAAAGGAAATGGGCATGACTCTCGGCGAGTCAGAGGCGGGACAAGGTCAACTTGGCTATATGGAGAGGGTTGACTAAAAGAAAATGGACATGATTCTCGGTGGGTCAGAGGCAGGACTAGGTCAACTTGGCTCTATAGAGAGGGTTAACTAAAAGGGAACAGGCATGACTCTCGGTGGGTCAGAGGCAGGACTTGGTCAACTTGGCTCTATAGAGAGGGTTGACTAAAAGGAACGGGCATGACTCTCGGCAAGTCAGAGGCGGGACTTGGTCAACTTGGCTCTACGGAGAGGGTTGACTAAAAAGAAACGGGCTTGACTCTCTACGGGTCAGAGGTGGGACTAGGTCAACTTGGCTCTATGGAGAGGGTTGACTAAAAGGAACGGGAATGACTCTCGGCAAGTCAGAGGCGGGACTAGGTCAACTTGGCTCTATGGAGAGGGTTGACTAAAAGGAACGGGCATGACTCTCGGCAAGTCAGAGGCGGGACTAGGTCAACTTGGCTCTATGGAGAGGGTTGATTAAAAGGAACGGGCATGACTCCCGGCAAGTCAGAGGTGGGACTATGTCAACTTGGCTCTATGGAGAGGGTTGACTAAAAGGAACGGGCATGACTCTCGGCAAGTCAGAGTTGGGACTTGGTCAACTTGGCACTATGGAGAGGGTTGACTAAAAGGAAACGGGCATGACTCTCGAAGGGTCAGAGGCGGGATTAGGTCAACTTGGCTCTATGGAGAGGGTTAACTAAAAGGAAACGGGCATGACTCTCGGTGGGTCAGAGGCAGGACTAGGTCAACTTGGCTCTATGGAGAGGGTTGACTAAAAGGAAACGGGCATGACTCTCGGCGGGTCAGGGGCGAGACTAGGTCAACTTTGCTCTATGGAGAGTGTTGACTAAAGGAAACAGGCATGACTCTTGGCGGGTCAGAGGCGGGACTAGGTCAACTTGGCTTTATAGAGATGGTTGACTAAAGGAAACGGGCACGACTCTCGGCGGGTCAAAGGCGGGAATAGGTCAACTTGGCTCTATAGAGAGGGTTGACTAAAGGAAACGGGCATGACTCTCGGCGGGTCAGAGATGGGACTAGGTCAACTTGGCTCTATGGAGAGGGTTGACTAAAAGAAACGGTCATGACTCTCGGTGTGTTAGAGGCGGGACGTGGTCAACTTGGCTCTATGGAGAGGGTTGACTTGAGGGATGGTCTTACGTCATTTTGGAGTAACGGGACAAAGGTTTTCTTAACCTAAAATGACAATTATGGGTCTTGGCTTGGGTCAACTCCATCTTTAGGGAGTTTGATGGGAAAACTGGTCTTATGTCCGAATAAGGGCTGCCGGGACATAGGCTTTAACCTGAAATGACCACTCTGGGTCAAGGCTTGGGTCAACTCTATCTTTGGGGAGTTTGACGAGAAAACTGATCTTACGTCCGACTAAGGACTGCCAGGACGAAGGTTTTCTTACCTAAAATGACCACTCTAGGGGGACTAATGTTTTTCTTAACCTAAAATGACCACTCTTGGGGACTAAGGTTTTCTTAACCTTAAATGACCACTCTGGGGGACAAAGGTTTTCTTAACCTAAAATGACCACTCTGGGGGACAAAGGTTTTCTTAACCTAAAATGACCACTCTGGGGGACTAAGGTTTTCCTAACCTAAAATGACCACTCTAGGGGACAAAGGTTTTCTTAACCTAAAATGACCATTCTGGGGGACAAAGGTTTTCTTAACCTAAAATGACCACTCTGAGGGACAAAGGTTTAACTTGGGTCAACTCCACCTTTGGGGAGTTTGACGGGAAAACTTATCTTACGTCCAACTAAGGACGGCTGGGACAAAGTCTTCAACCTATAATGACTACTCTGGGTCAAGGCTTAGATTGGGTCAACTCCACTTTTGGGGAGTTTGATGGGAAAACTGTTCTTACATCCGACTAAGGACGGTCGGGAATAAAGGCTTTCACCTAAAAATGACCACTTTAGGTCAAGGCTTGGGTCAACTCCATCTTTGGGGAGTTTGACAGGAAAACTAGTCTTACGTCCGACTAAGGACTGCCAGAACAAAGTCTTCAACCTATAATTACCACTCTGGGTCAAGGCTTAGCTTGGGTTAACTCCACCTTTGGGGAGTTTGACGGGAAAACTAGTCTTACATCTGACTAAGGACGGCCGGGAACAAAGGCTTTCAGCTAAAAATGACCACTTTGGGTCAAGGCTTGGGTCAACTCCATCTTTGGGGAGTTTGACGGGAAAACTGGTCTTACGTCCGACTAAGAACTACCGGGACAAAGGCTTCAACCTATAATGACATCTCTGGGTCAAGGTTTAGCTTGGGTCAACTCCACCTTTGGGGAGTTTGATGGGAAACTGGTCTTACGTCTGACTAAGGACGGCCGGGAACAAAGGCTTTCACCTAAAAATGACCATTTTGGGTCAAGGCTTGGGTCAACTCCATCTTTGGAGAGTTTGATGGGAAAACTGGTCTTACGTCCGACTAAGGACTGCCGGGGACAAAGTCTTCAACCTAAAATGACCACTTTGGGTCAAGGCTCGGGTCAACTCCATCTTTGGGGAGTTTGACGGGAAAACTGGTCTTACGTCCGACTAAGGACTGCCAGGGACAAAGGCTTCAACCTAAAATGACCACTTCGGGTCAAGGCTCGGCTTGGTCAACACTACTCTACGGGATGGTTGACACATTTTCTTGACACTGGGGAAAGCTTAGGGGTGACCATTAAGACACATTGTGGACGCAAAAGTCCAAGACCTTGGAAAAATCATTTTGAAGGGGGTTCAAAAGCATTTTGCTTGAAACATTGTTTTTGACAAATGCTGCCAAACGGGCAAATTTGGAAATGCTTATTTCTAAAGGCAAATCTTTTAACGAAACATGGTAGTCATATTTTTGATTTTAACTTAACCACGAGGTTTGTTATGCATAAAGTCCTTTGGATTTAGTCCACTCATTGAGGAGTAACCGATGGTAGGAAATCTGCTCGTCACTGTGGTAGGGGTCCCCAATATCATCTTCGTCGTTGTTGATGTCGGGGTAGCCTCATGTCCTTGTTGTCGTTGATGTCGGGGTAGCCCCATGTCCTTTTTATCGACGATGTGGAGGTAGCCCCAATGTCGTCCTTCGACCTTTGGTGTTGACGTGGACCCATTGTCGTCTTTCGACCTTTGATGATGTTAGAAACCCATCCCTTTTCATGACGCACCCTTTCTTTTGCCTAGGTCGCCCTTGCGGGTTTTCAACCTAGCGGGCATCTCTTTTGCGTCTTTTTATGGCACACCCTTTTTTTTGCCTAGGCCGCCCTTATGGGTTTTCAAGCTAGCGGGCTACTTTTTTGGTGCCTTTTTCTTTTTTTTTCTTTTTTTATGAGTGATCCAGCCGACTCGATAGAACGGGGACATTAAATTATTTTTCTTGGAGGAAACATGCAAGGGCATTTATTTGGGAGAGAGTCCCTTTATGTTGGTGAGCAATGTATCATGAAATCGGAGGAAGCCCTTGCTTTATAGAATACAAGTGTTTAGCTCTTTCCTAAGATGTAGAGGAGAAGACTTGTCGAGACATTTGAAATTTGCCTTAGTTAATATCATCAAAATGATTGCTTAAATGGACCATATTTATTATTAAGTCAAGATTTTAGCAAGCAATTAGCCTTAACATGTATAAATGTCGTGATCAATTGAGATTAAGATTCGATCAATGGCAAGATCAGAAGAAGAAGGTGTATCTGGGAGATCGGTCATTGATGGGACCGAGGGATAAGAACTTGGTCATTTTGAGAGGACCACGGTTTGATGGTTTTGTTTCATGTTGTGACCAGACCCGAAGGTTGCCTACGTTCCCCTCAGTTTGAGGAGCTCAGGTCGCCGTTGTTCGGCCCTGGATTGCCTTTTGTTGAAGCTGGTGTCCTTTTGAAGGATGTTGTTACTTTGCTGATGTAGATCGCTTTGCCTTGTGGTGAACTCCTTGGGATGGACCTCTTGGGGTGAACCCTCTTTGGTGTGAACTTCTTTTGAGATGAATGGGCCCTTTGAGGTGAGTGCCTTCTTGGTTGTCTTTTGAGATAGACTTCCTTTCTTTCGAACCCTTGGGGATGGACTTTGCGGTGAACTTGGTGAGCTTTTGAGGCAAACTTCCTCTTTGCGTATATTCATTTCCTTTCCTTCTTTCCATACATTCATTTCTTTTCTCTCTTTTCATCTTTCTATTTTTTTATTAGAGAGAGAGAGAGGGGAAACATTAGCCCCAACTTGGACATTGGCTCATCTGTAGGCCCTTGGTGGAATGTCTGTCACTTATCGTTTTGACTTTGAAGCTCTGAGAAGTCCTTTGCTTGGTTGCGCACGTGCGATCACGGTCGAATCTTGGTGGTTGAGCAACAACATCCTTACCTTTTCATTGTCTCGGGATGCCTTTGATGTGCATCAAGAATTTGTATCGGAAAGGTGTATCGGGTTGTGTATCGGGAGATGCTTATCGGGGATGTGTATAGAGGAAGGCTTGCCATTAATGGTTTCTTCATGCCAATTGATCACAACATTTATTCACATCAAGGTTAATTATTTGCATTTAGCAATTTTTATTTGTGTTAGGTCCATTCGTCCTTAATGAGTTGTCATTGACTAGTATGCTTAGAAGTCAATTCATCACTTTAGGGACGTAGCAATCAGTTGATAATAACAAGCAATGAAATTTCAAGAGTAAATGTATATTACAAACAATATCTCAAGTCTAGAGAGAATAGAAGGAAAATGAATATTTTATTTAGATATATTTATACATACATGTCCCAAGTGTGGACCTTTATAAAAATGAAAAGACACAGTCCAGGACGGACTTTGGTGAAAATCTAGAACCTACGAGGCTGGAAGACACAATTCTTTTTATTATTTTTTTAGGGATGGGCTCCAATGAAGCACGATGATCCATTTTCTTCCTTAATTGTTGGAGGGGTTGTCGGCGGCATATTCCATGTCTTCCACGGGGGAACTCGGGTTCCATGTCATCGGGAAAGATGTCGTGAGGTCTCCTTTTGGCTTGGCGTTGTAATTGCCGGATTTGTCTACTCATGAGTTGGGAGTTTGCTTTGGCCCTCTCCTTTTGGTGACTTCCTTTCGAGGTGCGTAGCCTTCGTGCGTGGCACTCGATGAAGGTACGGATGTCCATTTGATGTAGCCGCTTTTGGGATATCGAAGCACGGGCCTCTCCTTGTAGACAATGTTCCAACCTTTTGATTTTCTTGCTCATGTGGACGGTTGTCTCGGACGTCAATTTTGATGTTCCTTGGTCAATGTTTCCAATGGACAGAACCGCGAAGGACTTTAGCATATTAAACCTCAAGGTGAAATTATAATCGGGATTTGAGAAGAACGCTTCATTAACGGATTGACATTTTTAAGAAAAACATGATCTTTTATTTTAAGAAAGCTTGATCTCCATTTTTTTTGGAAAGTATTTTTATGGGCAAATTGCAATTTGGTAACCTGTGTTTGTATCACTTTTGAAATTTGGTTCCTATGTTTGTATTTCTTGCAACCCGGTTCCTGTGTTTGTCATTTTGTTGCAAATTGATATAAAAACTAATGAAATTGTTTGTTTTTTAACAGAAAAACAGTCATGTGCATATAACATGACTTTTAAGGGTATAATTGTCATTTATCAAGTGTATGTATTAATAACAATTATACTCTTAAAAAAAGTCATGTGATATGCACATGACTATTTTTGAGTAAAAAAACTAACATTTTGTTAATTTTTATATCAATTTGCAACAAAATGACAAACACATGAATCGGGTTGCAACATTTACAAATACGGGAACCAAATTGCAAAAGTTATACAAACACAGGTTACCAAATTGCAATTAGCCCTATTTTTATTTGAGTTAAAGACTCACACATTTTTTTTAAGGATTGACCGGGCCAAAGTTGCCTACGTTCCCCTCACCACGAGGGAGGGGGTCCCACACGATGAGAGGCTCATGTCATCGTAGTTCGAATGGATTTAGAATTCTAAGACAATCCGACCTCACTTGACTCATTCCAAACGGGCCTTTTAGTAGGGATGACATGGGACAAGACATTACTGGTTTGAGACTGAATGGTACTCACACTAGTCCGAGCCACAAGGGCGATCAGAACAATTGAAATAGTCACCACATGGCGGTGCCAATCGAGGAGGTCAATTCTTGACCAAGGTATATTACCATGTGGTGCCATGATGCCTAGACTCGAAGGGGGAATGGTCACGTGATGACACTAACGGGAACGAGATGCCACGCGGGGCGCAAAAATTGGTAATCACATGACGGCTCAAGGAAGGAGGCAAAGAGTCACCCTAAGCACTTTTATTTCCTTTCTTACATATATTATTTTTTTTTGAACTTAATTTTAACGGACATTTTGGAGGATAACGGGGATCCATCCAGGGACTTGACTGACTTCTTGGAGGATAACAGGGATCCATCCAAGGGCTTGACTGACTTCTTGGAAGATAACAGGGATCCATCCAAGGGCTTGACTGACTTCTTGGAGGATAACAGGGATCCATTCAAGGGCTTGACTGACTTCCTGGTGGATAACAGGGATCCATCCAAGGGCTTGACTGACTTCCTGGAGGATAACGGGGATCCATCTAAGGACTTGACTAACTTCCTGGAGGATAACAGGGATCCATTCAAGGACTTGACTGACTTCCTAGGGGACTATTCCTATGGATTTAACGGGAATCTTAACGGGATCTTGAGGAACTAATCCTAAGTCTTAACGAGATCTTGGAGGACAACAGAGATCCATCCAAGGATTCGATTGGCTTCTTGGAGGATAACGGGGATCCATCCAAGGACTTGACTGACTTCTTAGAGGATAACCGGGATCCATCCAAGGATTTGACTGACTTCCTGGAGGATAACGGGGATCCATCCAAGGACTTAACGAAATGATGCTTGTTAACGAAAGAATGTAATGTGTCAAAGACGAGAAACAAAAACGGAGCAAATTCATGCAAGGTGCAATTAATTATATGTTCAAGTTTACTTAAAACGCATTTTATTCCTAAATAGTTGGAAAATATTTTTCTTCTTTTTCGCAACTACTCTAAACCCTGGATCAGTGGAGGCCGTCACTACGTCTATAGACCCCTCGTTTTTCACCTGTATTGCACACTCCCAAGGATGGATGGTCCCGGGTGAGGGTCCCAAAGGGCACGCGACTTCCACTGACCAAAAGAACCAAACCTAAGGTCTAGTGCGTCACAAAGTTCCAATGCATGGGCCATTCTTATCATAATTAAGCCCCGGTTAAGGTCAAGATTAGCTCATTGCCTTAACGAAAATTTGGCATGACCTCGTTTAACGAGGGGTCTTTAACCTCAACCCTAGGCCTAAGGATGATTAGGATGAATCAAACATTAGGGCTTAACGACACGGTGTCACCCTATCCTTTATACATGACTTTGGTTAATTATGATTGACATTAACGCATAAGTCAAGGACCGGGTCAAAGATGACTTTGTCACACTTGCTTTCACAAGGAGTCGTGACTCGGGCGTTAACTTGGCCATAATTAACTTTGGACATGTATTAGGGACGTGGTGACGTGAACTAGACCAAAAACCAACCAAAGTCACGGTATTTGTGTGTCACGGAATTGTTTGGTTGACTCGGCTTAGAAAGGGAGGTGGAATGGACCCGTGCGCGCGAGAAGGGCACAAGAGCACCAATCAAGCTGCATCGTGGCATCCATCCCAGGTTTAAAGGGTTTTTGGAACGTGCACAAGGTCAAGTGCACATTGTGTGAAGCCTTCTATGTTCCCTTTTGAGTCAAAATAGAAATTTTCGGTCCGTTTTAACATCATGAACAAAGTATGAACAATGTATGAGCAAGTAATACAAGTAATTTGCACAAGGTATGGAGCCAAGATATGAACAAGCAAGAATCAAAATTTTGTACACGGAAAGGTTGCGCACAACCAAAGGTTTTTGAAACCAAAATTTTGCAATAAGAACAACAACCTTTTGAAAATCATTTGTACAAAAAAGGTTGTGCACAACAAAAGAATTTGAAAACAAAAACTTTTATGAAAAGGGTAATGCACAATGAGGCTTTGAAAACCCAATTTTATGTCCAAAATAATTGTGCATTACCAAGCTTTGAAAATCAAGTTTTAGCCAAGAAAATGAAGGCAAGAGTGCACAAGTAGAGACTGTAAATGGAACCTGGACAAGAAGAAATGCAAGGGGACCATCAGAATTTTTCTACCCTGCACAAAATCGTTAATTTGAAACATTCTGTGGGCCCAGCCAAAACTAGCCGTACGGCTAGAGAAGTAGCTCCATTATTTTTGCAAATTTTCAGCTTCTGATCATCAAGCCCTAGTTTATTGCATTTCCAGAACAGTTTCACTCCCAGAAATCAAAACAGAAACATAGAATACACACAAAATATGCACAAAGTCAACAAACGGGGACGGGAGTTTGACCCACACAAAAGTGTCCCCAAAGCTTCTAAAGAGAAATTTGGAAACACTTTATTCCCCAGCGGAGTCTCCACTGTAAGATACCCGCGAGAAAAACGGAGAAAAGTTCCCTAGAGAATCAAACACGGCATTTTAATGTTCAACGGAAAACGGAGTCGCCACGTTAGTTTAACTTTAAACCTAAACTTAACGAAAAAAGGTTAGAGACAAAGGATTCGGAGGTCAGGTTACACTTTGAGAAGAAAATTAACCGGTAGTTCACCCAAAGTGCCTCGGAAGGACCGAGTCTCCCTAAGTTTGTTAACCAAAATTGTGCAAGTGTGTGTGTGTGTGTGTTCTTGAAAATGGGAGAAACTGACTTTTAACAAAATTAGTTAGAAACTTAACAAAAAAAAAGGTTGTTTTGTAAACAGTTTAACAGAAGAGGGGAAGGACTGAAAAATCACCCCTCTAACCAAACTAGCCGTACGGCTAGGAAGGTCATCCCTGGGGTTTTTTGCAGATTGTCAAGAAATCAGTTCAGTTTCAGGCAGAAACAGAGCATTCTGCTGAAACTGAACTGTTTTACATTTTTCCAGTTTATTTACTCACACAAAACTTGAATTGAATCATCCCTATGCTTTTGATCACTAATTAAAAACCAAAACAAAAGTTTTTGGGTGTGATCAAGGCAATAATTGGGGGAAAATTAAGAAAGGTGATGAACATGGCATTTGAGCCAAAATCATCATTTGGATGGTTAAAGATAGAAACTTTAACATCCAAATGGATGATTCATCCAAGGAAAAGCCTTGGGGAAGTAAGAAATCAACCTTTGGATGGATAAAGATTGAGTCTTTACCATCCAAAGGGACATTATTGGAGTTAGATCAAGGTTTGAATGATAAAGATTGAAACTTTATCATCCAAACTTGATCATTTCACCATAAAATCAACTTAAAAGTAAAGACATGAAATTTAACTTGCATAAATGTAAAGACATGTTATAAATTGCATGAAAGTAAAGACATAATGTAAAGTGCATTAATGTAAAGACATAATGTAAGTAAAGTGCATTAATGTAAAGAGACATTAAATGATAACAAGCCTTGATCATCTTAGGTTTGAACCCTTGATCATGCATAGAACATGAGGGTACCATTGATTCACATCAAGGACTTGGTTCCAATTCATAATATTTGCAAGAATAATAAAGACATAATATAAATAAGGCAAAATGAAATAGAGTATGAGATGAAGAGAATATGGGGAGAAGGAGGCCTCACTAATTTTGGTTCTAAGCCTATCTTCTTTCTCTCTTTTCACTCAAGAATGTGTTTGTATCCCTAATCTGCTCTCAGTTTGGCAGAGTTTACACACACAAATGATTTTTCTCCCATCTAAAATGATCAGCAAGGGTCTTAATTTATAGGGATTAAGGGTACCCATAGTAGCCCTACGGCTGGGGCTTTCCCACGTCCAAACCATCCGTACGGCTCAGCCTGGCGAGCTTTTGAATTTTTCTAAGTTTTAATTCTAGGATAGTCCTAGAGTTTTGGTTTATTCTAGTGAGGTCCCAGCCTATTAGTTTATCCCTTAATGGTGCAAGAGTTCCTCTAAAGTTGGTTAATTTCAGATTGGGGTACTTACTGATCCCCTCAGCAACGTCGCTTTGGAAAAGTGGGGTTGTCAATAAAAATAAGCATCCCAATCTGATGGGAGGACGGCTTGACTGATTTGGTTGCATGGCTGGACCTAGGGGTATAGGATTCCTACGTATCCCGTTTGCGGGGAATCAAGCCTAACGTAGTTCTAAAGGGGTGAGAAACTTTAAGGCTACTCAAACCTAAGGGCTAGGTGGATATTTGTCATCCTCTCATAGGGCCTAGGGGAACATTTGTCATTTTCTCCTAAAAGAACAGGCATGACTCTCGGCGGGCCAGAGGCGGGACTTGGTCAACTTGGCTCTATGGAGAGGGTTGACTTAAAGGAAATGGGCATGACTCTCGGCGAGTCAGAGGCGGGACTAGGTCAACTTGGCTCTATGGAGAGGGCTGACTAAAAAAAACGGGCATGACTCTCGGCGGGTCAGAGGCGGGACTAGGTAAACTTGGCTCTATGGAGAGGGTTGACTAAAAAGGAACGGGCATAACTCTCGGCGGGTCAGTGGCGGGACTTGGTCAACTTGGATCTATAGAGAGGGTTGACTAAAAGGAACGGGCATGACTCTCGGCAAGTCAGAGGCGGGACTTGGTCAACTTGGCTCTATGCAGAGGGTTGACTAAAAGGAAATGGGCATGACTCTCTGCGGGTCAGAGGCGGGACTAGGTTAACTTGGTTCTATGGAGATGGATAACAAAAAGGAACGGGCATGACTCTCGGCGTGTCAGAGGCGGGACTAGGTCAACTTGGCTCTATGTAGAGGGTTGACTAAAAGCAAACGGGCTTGACTCTCTGCGGGTCAGAGGCGGGACTAGGTCAACTTGGCTCTATAGAGATGGTTGACTAAAAGGAATGGGCATGACTCTCGGCGGGTCAGAGGCGGGACTAGGTCAACTTGGCTCTATGGAGAGGGTTGACTAAAAGGAACAGGCATGACTTTCAGTAAGTCAGAGGCAGGACTAGGTCAACTTGGCTCTATGGAGAGGGTTGACTAAAAGGAACGGGCATAACTCTCGGCAAGTCAGAGGCGGGACTAGGTCAATTTGGCTCTATAGAGAGGGTTGATTAAAAGGAACGGGCATGACTCTCGGCAAGTCAGAGGCGGGACTAGGTCAACTTGGCTCTATGGAGAGGGTTGATTAACTGGAACGGGCATGACTCTCGGCAAGTCAGAGGCGGGACTAGGTCAACTTGGCTCTATAGAGAGGGTTGACTAAAAGGAACGGGCATGACTCTTGGCAAGTCAGAGGCGGTACTTGGTCAACTTGGCTTTATGGATAGGGTTGACTAAAAGGAAACGGGCATGACTCTCAACGGGTCAGAGGCGGGACTAGGTTAACTTGGCTCTATGCAGAGGGTTGACTAAAAGGAAACGGGCATGACTCTCGGCGGGTCAGAGGCGAGACTAGGTCAACTTGGCTCTATGGAGAGGGTTGACTAAAACAAAACGGGCATGACTCTCAGCGGGTCAGAGGCGGGACTAGGTCAACTTGGCTCTATGGAGAGGGTTGAATAAAGGAAACGGGCATGACTCTTGGCGGGTCAGAGGCAGGACTAGGTCAACTTGGATTTATGGAGAGGGTTGACTAAAGGAAACGGGCATGACTCTCGGCGGGTCAGAGGCGGGAATAAGTCAACTTGGCTCTATGGAGTGGGTTGACTAAAGGAAACGGGCATGACTCTCAGCGGGTCAGAGACGGGACTAGGTCAACTTGGCTATATGGAGAGGGTTGACTAAAAGGAAACGGGCATGACTCTCGGCGGGACATGGTCAACTTGGCTCTATGGAGAGGGTTGACTAAAGGAAATGGTCATGACTCTCGGCGGGTCAGAGGCGGGACGTGGTCAACTTGACTCTATGGAGAGGGTTGAAATGAGGGATGGTCTTACGTTATTTTAGATTGCCGGGACAAAGGTTTTCTTAACCTAAAATGACCACTATGGGTCTTGGCTTAGGTCAACTCCATCTTTGGGGAGTTTGACGGGAAAACTGGTCTTATGTCCGAATAAGGGCTGCCGGGACATGGGCTTTAACCTGAAATGACCACTCTAGGTCAAGGCTTGGGTCAACTCCATCTTTGGGGAGTTTGACGGGAAAACTGGTCTTACGTCCGACTAAGGACTGCCGGGACGAAGGTTTTCTTAACCTAAAATGACCACTCTGGGGGACGAAGGTTTTCTTAACCTAAAATGACCACTCTGGGGGACTAATGTTTTCTTAACCTAAAATGACCACTCTGGGGGACAAAGGTTTTCTTAACCTAAAAGGACCACTCTGGGGGACAAAGGTTTTCTTAACCTAAAATGACCACTCTGGGGGACAAATGTTTTCTTAACCTAAAATGACCACTCTGGGGGACAAAGGTTTGACTTGGGTCAGCTCCACCTTTGGGGAGTTTGACGGGAAAATTGGTATTACGTCCGACTAAGGCGGCCGGGACAAAGGCTTCAACCTATAATGACCACTCTGGGTCAACGCTTAGCTTGGGTTAACTCCACCTTTGGGGAGTTTGATGGGAAAACTGGTCTTACGTCCGACTAAGGACGGCCAGGAACAAAGGCATGTTGGGTATGCCCACTTATATCTCAGTTTCAATGTAATAGTATTGATTAAATTTGATTGATCCATCACCTATGTTTTATTTCATGGACTTTAGACCCACATGTAAGAAGTATTTATACTTCATTTTTTAGGTTGTCCATTTTAATAGAATAGGCTTAGGAATAGGGAAAGAAGATCAAGATTGAAGAAAATCACTCCGTGAGTTTGAGCTACGCGCCTATGCGCTCCATTCAACGCGCCATGCGCCCCCTTCACCTTTACTCCATGCGCCTATCCAGCGCGCGCGCATAAGGTGATGCGCCTAGCTATGCTATGCGCCCCATTGGCTCATGCGCGCCGCTTAGCTCAACGCGCCTCAAAGAAGTGTTTTTAACACTCAGTGATTTAACGAAGATTCAAAGACTTAAAGAGATTCAAACTTTGCCAATGATCCAACGGTGAGAAAATGACACGTATGAGCCCGCATCTAAGGACACCTGTCCATAACGGTCATATTTGTGTTATGTGTCTAACGGCTATAAAAGGACACGTGCTCCACTCAATGAGCGCAGCACATCCGTCCTTTCTCTGACTCACCAAGGATAGTTTTTGGGGCTCTACTATAAATACCCCATAACTTCAACCATTTAAAGTTGCTAAGCATTTCACGAATTTCTCTCTCAAGCATTTGTTGAAGATTTGAAGATTGCCTTTGATTTACCAGAATTCTCAAGAACATCTTCATAACTTCATCCTTAGCCCAGATCCTCAAGCAAAAACAGTTTAGTTTTCTTGGCTCTCAATCACAAAGATCTAAAGAGCCTTGAATCTAAAATCACACACGCACCTCTTTAAGTTTGATCACTTAGATCTTTCTTTTAGAGATACACCGGTTATTGTCTAGGATTTGTTCTTTCATAGAAATAGATCTTGAGTTAGTGTATAAGCTCAAACGATTGTAATTAGTAACACTCTCTCATTATATAAGATCTCCATTAGAAATCCAAGACTAACCTTCTTGGTAGAGGACGTAGATCTTTCACCGATCGAACCTCTCCAAATAGCGCGTACTTATTTACTGCTATTTCCTTTCAAGTTCATATCATATTGTTAGTACCCGATCTGAAAATGAGTTTATTAGGACTTTCCCAAAAATACAAGGACTTTATAGGAATTAGAAACCTTGCAAAGACTTGTCCCAGATTCCCGAAATACCTCATTTATGACAAAATCTATCAAAATAGGTAATTTATGGTTTCCTTAAAACCATGCAGAAACCCTAGCTTGAAAATCACGTCAGCCTGCATACTTGGCCACGCGGCCAACCTTGCCACGCCCTAACATTGGCCACGCGGCCACTCTTGTCACCGGCTTAAGTCATGGCCAGGCGGCCAACCTTGCTCCGGATGATCCTGACCGTCAGATCTTCCCCTCAGTTTACTATATAAACCAATTCCATTCCATTGGTTTAGGGGCCCGAGTTGGAGAGCTTTAAGTCCGAATTTTAGAGTTCTTAAACACAATTTTCTCCCTAATTAAGCATTCAAACACTCAAGGAGATCAAGGTTTAATTCTTGCCAACATAGGTAAGTTTTCTAACCTTTTCTTCACGTTCTTGCATCATTTTTAATGTAGATCTTTTATATTCATGTTCTTACATGTTTATTCATAGTTTCTTCATATGCTTTGCATGTTTATTCATATGTTCATAATATGTTCTTCGAATGTTCTTCGTGTTCATAGATTAAAACCTTGTTTATGCTATATTTAGGGTTGCGATCTTCATAATAACATGTTATTTCATAGCCGATGATGATCGAGGGTTCATCGACCCGAGGATGATCTAGGAACTACTTCTAAACCCTAATCCTTAGGTAATTCCCCCTCATTATGCATGATCCCGATTCTCCTGTCTATTCTAAATTCTCTGCGAACTACGCTGACCTGAGCTTCTCACATTGAGAGGAACGTAGGCAATCTTCGGATCCGGTCTAAATCACTAACACACTACTAACACATTCATCATGATAGAAAGACCGATCAATTCGGGCAATAGGAGTGATAACGTTCAATATTCTTCTCTTGTTGTAATTTGACCCCCGAACCCATTAAACATGCTTTTTCTCAAAGTTTTGGCTATAATTAAAACGGCGTGGCGACTCTCATAATTTTAATGTTACTATGATTATTCCCAATTTCAAACACACGTATTCACAGTGGCAACTCTGATGGGGACTGCTTTGAAACTTTTTCAAACTTAGTGGGTCTAACTTTCGTTTACATCATGATGTTTGCCATGTTTGCACATGCACCTCACACTTTGCCATGTTTACACATACACCTCACACTTTGCCATGTTTACACATGCACCTCACACTTTGCCATGTTTACACATGCACCTCACACTTTGCCATGTTTGCACATGCACCTCACACTTTGCCATGTCTGCACATGCACCTCACACTTTGCCATGTTTACACATGCACCTCACACTTTGCCATGTTTGCACATGCACCTTGTATTTTTTCCATGTTAATATGTGTACCTTGTATTTTTTCAATACATGTATTTTTTGTACTTTCCCTATAGTACTAAGGTCAAACGAGACTTTGATATGCTCCTTTGTACATTCTTATCCTCTCCCTCTTCTCTCTCTCTTGCATTGCATTGCATCATTCAAGCATTCAAAAACTTCTCTCTTTTATCCCTAAAAAGAATTAGTTTCTTGCCACACACTACCACTAGTCCGTGTCAGCACTGCACAGGTCCCCATTACCCGGAGTATTCGATGTGCAGGAATTTGTGAGCTACTGTCGCACTCTTTTCGAGTCACTCGTCTACTCCACTCACCGTGTACGTTCCACGAGCAGTGGGAACCTTTATCCTACCCGTGTCAACCCACACATAGATATTAGGACACTCCTTGGATCAACCATTTAGGATGTAAATAAATGCAAAACTTTTCGCAAAATAAAATGTGCATTGCATCTAGGCGACCTCTAAGGTCCATCGCTCACCCCTTGGGCTATCTATCAAAATTCCTCATCTTGGCCTATCTAGGTTACCTACCCATCATTGCGATCCATTTGGGTCTACCCTTCATCTCGACCCGCTTTGGCCAAAATCCCACCATCCTTTGGCCTCTTAGGACAATCTTATCTACCTTGACCCCCTAGGTTAACCTTTGACCGCCTAGGTCAACCTTCCCAACCTTTGACCTCCTAGGTCAACCTCAATCACCTTCGACCTCTTAGGTCAAACTTGGACTCCTAGGTCAACCTTATCCGTTTTTGACCTCTTAGGTCAGTCTTTGATTCCATAGTTGAACCTAATTACCTTTGGTCCTAACCCGCTTAGGTCAAACCGTCATCTTGACCCACCTAGGTCATTATTTGACCCACCGTTGTCCAGACCAACCTAGGTCAACCCGTTTAGGTCCACACACCATCCTTGACCCATTTAGGTCAACTTGTCCGTCTTAGGTTAAAACTACCACTTCACCTTTGACCCGTCAAGGTCACCCCGTGACCCGCTTAGATCGACTTACCTATCTTGGATCCATCTAGGTCAATCTCCAACCTTCCTTAGTCCACCAACCCGAATAGGTCAACCTTAGACCCGCTTAGGTCAAACCATGTCCATCCCACTTAGATCATCCCATAGGCAAACCGCTACAACCCGCTATCTTGATTCATTCACCATATAGGTCAATCCAACCCTTCTCATTTAGGTCGACCTATCCTTTACCCATCTAGGTGAACCCACCATTATCGTGGCATCCTAGCTTGAACCATTTCTTGTCTCAAACCTTAGGTCAAACCTTAGGTCAAATTTAGGTCAAACCTTAAGTCAAACCTTACCCGATTCCTATAGGTCTTCCTCACCCACGCTTGACTAAAGACCGAGTCATCTCCCTCTTTTTGACACCTATGGTCTTCTCTCACCTCTTTTTAAAAGTCTAACTTGACTCGAACTACGGCGACCTGAGCCTCTTATTGTGTGGGACCTCTCCCTCATGGTAAGGGGAACGTAGGCAACTTCGGCCCGGTCAAACTTTCAAATTCTTGTCAAAAATGCATTTCAAAGCGTAGAGACCGACTCTTCTCCAAAAGTGATTTTATAACGATGCCTTGTCATTAATTATAAATCTAAGCTCAATTCAAAGACATAATTCCCCCACAACTATTGTAGATCCTGCATCATGTCTGTTGAAAGGAACATCGAAGTTGCAAATGAATCTATTACCCAAGGTCTCGAGTCAACTCTCCACACCAATACTGATCTCAATGAGCAAGCGCTCCATTTCGAGACCATCCTCAACGAGCAAGCAACCCTCTTCCGGACCGCTCTCGACGAACAAGAAGCCTACTTTGAGACAGTCCTCCTCAAGCAAGTCGACCGCTTTCAAAAAGAGATGTGCAAGGCTCTAAAGGACACCGAGAAGCGCCTTCACTCTGATATTTATTGCATTTATGATTACCTCGGCCGAGTTCTCCCTCTTGCTCAATTTCAACACCCGTACGCTCCTCAAATGTATGGGCCATCACAGATTTCCCCCGTTGGGATGCCTCCTAAGACTACTCATCAACAACAGGTACCGGTACCTAAACCACCCTCAAAGACAGTTCGGGAGGACGAACGCGAGTACAATGACTTGGGTATGCCGTTAGCCAAACTCTTCAAAAGTCTAGTTCAAGACGGCAAGTTGTCTCCTTTGTTCAACTATGAACTAAGTAGGGTGGAGCAAGGCATGGATCCCTCCAAACACTGCCAATACCACCAGTACATTGGGCATGACACCGAAGATTGCCTCCAATTGAGGAGAAAGATTCAAAGCCTCATTGACAGCGGAGCCATCACCCGCCAACGGAATACATGGGCATGGGCAAAAAAGGAAATTAGGGCTACCTCCTTTAAATAAAAGAAAATAAAAGGGTCATTCAGTCTTCGTAGGTTCTAGAGTGTCTTTAGTCAAAAGTCCACCTTGGACTATCTTTGTTTCTTTAGTAAAAGTCCACCCCGGATTAGTCGTTTTTCTTTCAAATAATAAAAGAGTCTTTATTTCTTTTCTCTATAGACTTGAGACATAATCTTGCATAAATCAATTCCATGAAAATTGTGTCGCGACCCCGGACCCCGCGGGCCCGAGACCGCGAGCTGGACGTCGACTCTAAAACCAAAACTGTGAAATACCGAAGTTAAAAATTTCCTTTGATACCAAAAGGTGATGATCCAATGTTTTACAAAACAAAGTTTGATAAAAACCAATTACAACTATCATAAACTTCCACAAGTTTATGCCCAACAAAATACAAATATACAATTCTTAATGACGTCATTGTTTGGTACAACTATCCCAAAAAGGTTACACATTTATATAATGTAAACCAACCTATAACAACTTTCCCCAAAAGAATGTATCCACACTCGACGTCCTCTTTCTCGTGATCAGCGAGACTAATCCTTAGCACCTGGGGGGGGGGGGTTAAGGAAAAACAAAGATAAAAAGAAAGGGGGTGAGATAAATCTCAATAAGTTACTAATGCAACTACATGACATGCTATGATGCACGAAGCGATAAGCAATAATAAATATCACATAGCACATAGCATTTATCACATAACAAATAGCAGCGGAAATAAACACATAACAAAGGATATAGCCAAGGTTTTCCAAACCGGTACATCCAAATAAAGGATCGCTGCGCAGCTTCAATAATCAACAAATCATCATCTTCATAATAGCATGAAAGCCAAAGAGAAACCCCCGGTACCGGAACCAATAACCATAAGAGTGTCACAAAGGACAAGAGCCATGCCACAAAGTCATTCTCGGTAGCTAGATACATTCACAAAGGAAGCTAACTTGTCCTTTCCAAGGCCAATCTGGAAAAGGGGTATAGAATGGGGCAAAACAATGGTCAACATTATAATGGACTTGGCTTTGCCATTATAATCTTTCCCATCGCCCGATGCAACAAATATGCCAGCTGGGCTTCCAATTAAATGCTAAGTAATAATAATTTAGCATGAATAAACATCTTACGATTCCAAAGTAGGGAATCATACCAAGTAGTCACCAAGAAAGTGAAATGAATCAACAACACACAATTAACGTGTTCCAACAATCTCAATTAACGCTTAACTTATTTTCCAACACAAACTTAATCACGAAGGACTCAATTCTATCACTAGAGTGTACTACAATGTTTACTAAGGTCAACTAGAAGGACACCCAAGACTTAGACCAAAACGCATCCTTCAATCACACAAAATAACAAATGAAAACTTTCAGATGTTCTGTGCGGCCGCCCAATATGGTCTGTGCGGTCGCCCAAAAAGGCCATCAAGCAAGAACAAAACCTTTCAGATAGATGTGCGGTCGCCCAACCCTTTTTGGGCGGTCGTCCAATCCTCTGGTCTGCCGGAAATCGGGAAGAACAGACTGGGTTCTTCCATTTTCAAACCCAAAACACTTTTCAACCAAAAACCCAACCTTCCAACTAGTTTACTAATGTACCAAAACAACTTATAAGTCTAAAAGGACTTATATAACAACCAAAATCAAGAATCAAACCCAACATTCATAAAATCACCATTTTGACCAAAACTCAAATAAATTCCAAATAAATTCTAAACTCATCCAAACTTCAAATATAACAACTCAAACATCATATAAGCATGATATGAACACTTTAGCATAAAAATGGGGGAAAAGCAACTTACTTGGATTTTCTCAAAGTTGATGGATTTCAAGTATTTTTGATTCTACGCGATCCTATCGACGATCTAAACACATTTCACGTTTTAAGAAATGAGAGATTATGAGAGGAAGAGGAAGAAAATGAAGAGAGAAGAGAGAAAGAAATGTTTACCTTTTTCTTTTTGAGAGAGAGAGGAATGCTGGGAGATGATGAGGGTAAGGGGGAAGAGTGAGGGAGAAGAGAAGGAGTAGGGAGGGAGTAGGGGAAATTATTCAAAATGTTACACTCGGGCCCCTCCCCAACTACTAACACAATACTACACTAACCCAAATAACCCAAATAAAATGCTTAAGCATAAATATTATAACACATAAAATGCACACATAATTATTTAAATAAATAATAATAATTTAAATAAATAAACAAGCAAATAAATAAATAATAATTAATTATTACTAATAAAATAGAGCTTAGATTTCGGGTCGTGACATTCACTCCCCCTTAAACAAAATTCGACCCGAATTTTAACGAGACTCACCTTAAACAAAAAGCCACGGAAATTTCCTCTCGATCTCATCTCGGAGCTCCCACGTCGACTCCTCGATGTTATGATTCCTCCAAAGGACTCGAACCAACGCAATGCTTTTGTTCCTCAACTCTTGAACTTTGGTATCTAAAATCCGAACCGGTCATTCCTCATAAGTCATATCGGGCTCAACATCCTCCGGTACCCTCGGTAACACGTGACATGGATCATGAACATACTTCCGAAGCATAGAAACGTGAAAGACGTTATGCAACCGGTCTATGGATGGCGGTAACACGAGTCGATACGCAAGAAGTCCAACCTTTCCCAAAATCTCAAACGGACCAATAAACCTCGGAGCCAATTTGCCTTTCTTCCCAAATCTACGAATACCCACCTTTGGAGACACTTTCAAGAACACCAAATCACCGGTCTGAAAGCTAAGATCTCGCCTTCGGTTATCTGCATAGCTCTTATGTCGACTCTGGGCTGTCTTCAATCTATCCCGGATAACTCTAGCTTTCTCAACCGAATCCCGAAGCAAATCAATACCCACGATCTTCGCTTCACCGACCTCATCCCAACAAATAGGCGATCTACACTTTCTTCCATACAAGGCCTCATACGGTGCCATCTCGATACTAGCCTGATAACTGTTGTTGTAAGAGAATTCCACTAATGGTAGGTGCGAATCCCAAGAATCAGAAAAGTCTATCGAACAAGCTCGCAACATATCCTCAAGAATCTGAATAGTCCTCTCGGATTGACCGTCGGTTTGAGGATGAAAAGCTATACTGAATCGTAACTCTGTACCCAAAGCTTCCTGAAACGCCTTCCAGAATCTAGAAGTAAACCTCGAGTCTCGATCTGACACAATACTAACCGGAACCCCATGCAATCTAACGATCTCATCAATGTAAAGGGTCGCAAGCTTCTCCATCGAATATCTGATGTCAATAGGCAAGAAATGGGCACTCTTGGTCAATCTATCCACTATTACCCAAACACTGTCATACTTCCTACGGGTACGAGGTAGTCCCGTAACGAAATCCATAGTCACATGCTCCCATTTCCACTTGGGAATCTCTAACGGCTGAAGTAGTCCCGCGAGTCTCTGATGCTCGGCTTTGACCTGCTGACAAGTTAAACACTTCGAAACGTACTCGGCTATTTCCCTCTTCATATTAATCCACCAAAATTGTTGCTTCAAATCCTGATACATCTTCGTACTACCCGGATGAATAGTATACCTCGATTTGTGACCCTCATTAAGAACTCTCTATATACACCTTCTCCCATACACTATCCTCACACGCCTCTCATCCCACCATTAGACCCCTTTTCCATACGGTCATGACAAAGAAATGGACTGCGGTTGCTCATCATCAAATAGACATCCATGCTGCCACAATTTAAAGGGTTGTTTGTTCCCTTCATAAATACTACATGCCGATACACCGGGGCTGCCCGTATTCCATCGTAAATATAAAAGAAATGCACGAAGTTGTTCATGCCACTAATAGGTGCCACGTGATAATCCGATAGAGCTCTACCGGTATAAATCAAGGGGCTAGGATGCCCGCCGCCAGCAAAAGGCCGCTTGAACTATAAAGAAGCTACCTCGCAATCGAGAGAGGCGAAAGCAAACTAGGGGCTCGTCTTGCCCAATGTTTCATGTACAAATATATAAAAAAAAAAAGCTCGCTAGGTTGAAACCCAAAAGGGCAACCTAGGCAAAAGTTATAGCATTGCACCAAAAAGAAGCCCGCTAGGTTGAAAACCCGAAAGGGCGGCCTAGGCAAAAAAAAAGGGTGTGCACAAAGAGATAGAATAAAAAAAATAAAGAAAAATAGAAGGGGCTATCACCATAGAAAAGTAAAAGTCCCATTTTATTTTCACTTCAAATGTTCTATTTTTCTTTCTTTCCCTACAAAGAAGATTAACGCGGTAGTAGCAGCCATGACAACTACGATGGAGCAATCCACCGCAATGAGCTGCAATGAAGCAGTCCAAAGCAACAAGCTACAACGGAGCAACCTATCGCGACAAATGAACCTCATACTCAAACCCAACTCCATCATCAGCCAGGATATCCCCGAACTACACGGACCTGAGCTCCTCACCTTGAGGAGAACGTAGGTAACCTCCCGGTTCGGTCCAAAATATACACAACCCACCTTGAACCAATTTCCTTTCTCTTCTCTCTTCCCCATATATTTCTAATTCTGATCTCTTCACTCACAATTGATCAAAACATTTATTATTTCGAGACTACTTGTCTAAAACATAATCATAAGATGCATAACTAATCAACGAGGTCCATTCTCGAGTAATCAAATGAGAATCTTGAATAAAACAATTTTCAAATGTCTCGACAAGTCTTCTGTTCTACAATCTAGGAAAGAGCTAAACACTTACTTTCTGTCAAGCAGGGGCTTCCTCCCTTTTGTACATATATACACTCAGTTGCCCAAAGAGTCAAAATGTGAGTACTATCTCTCTCTCTTACTCTCCCCAAAATGCCCCCGCATGTTTTCAAACAATTCTTTTTTCCTTTTTTGAGTCGAGTGAATGATTTCAAAAAAAAAATAAAAAAATAAAAAATGATGACGCAAAAGAGATGCCCGCTAGATTGAACACCCGCAAGGGCGGTCTAGGCAGAAAAAAGGGTGCGTCTTAAAGGAGGTAGGATACCCCGCTCTACACCCTTATCGGACTGGGGCTTCCCCAACAGAATGGGTCGACTATGTGTTTTCTCGGAGAATACCGAGGTCCCAACAAGAATATACTTAGAAGAAGGGCATCCCTCATCATCAAGCTTGACGTAGAGTTTCTCAAAGGAGGGAGAGTACCCGCTCACCAAATTAGATAATCCCCAACGGAATGGGTCGACTGCGTGGTTTCCCAGAGAATACCGAGGCGTCAACAAGGATACACTTAGAAGAAGGGCACCCCTCATCGTCAAACTTGGCACGCGACGACCTATTTGGATTGATTAGAATCATAATTAATTATAAGGCATCTGTATAAGATCATAACACTTTCATAAAGTTTTCTCCTCCCCGACACTTTGTTTATAAACCCGCACTCTCGGTCTCCACAAAATTGTAAAAACATCTTCGGTCCGTCCGGGACCCATCTATGTGATTCCCGAAGTTGACTCGGTCCTTTACCCTATCTCCTACACTTTAGGGAACCTTTAGGGCTAAACCCTCAACTCTTTAGGTCCCGAACCTACCCGGTGAGTCTTACCTAGATTACATCATAACCCCTTAGTTCAACCTTCCGCAAGTTTGTAGCATGACCCCTTAGGCCTTAAACCGGTTCTACCCAGACCTTCAAACCTTAAACCGGTTAGCCAAAGCCAAGTCCTTAGGATGAACCATTAGGTCCCGAACCTACCGGTCCCAAGCCTACCCGATCTCCTAGATCTCAAACCTACCAACACATACTCGTCCTTACCCAATCTAGGCCATAGCTCTCTTATCCTCCTAGGTCCAGCCTCTTAGATCTACCCAGTCTAACCTGTTGAACGATCCCTTAGATCCCAAGTCCATGCAAGGCCGCCAAACACCTACCTTATAGGTCTCTAGCATATCCGATTCACACCTTAGGTCTCAACTCCTAAACCCTTTAGATCACAAAACTGTCTACCCTCTAAGTCTATAACCTTAGAGCTCGTCCCTTAGAACTCTTTAGGTCCCAAGCCTTCTTGGTCTGACCAACTAAATCTATGTTATCCATACTTCTTGGGTCTAAACCCCTCTACAAACCTAGTGTCACCCATTAGCCGCGAGAGACTACCTAGCCTGACCTTCACCCCTTAGGACTCCAACCTACTTAATCCAAGTCGAGTCCAAACCTCGAACCTACGCGATCCTCTCCTCAAACTCCATGGATCTCAAACATCGCTCCTCCAACGAGCCTAAACCTCGAACCTGCTCAACACATAGGATCTCCTGCGTACCGCGCCACGCCATAGACCCGTCCGGTCAGAACTCGTGCGCTTAACACCTTTGGGGTCCCACCCCTAGCCTACCTTCACAATCTCCAAACGATCTTGGTCACGTGCAATGACCTCTAAGACAAACTTAGGTCCTAAGCATACCCAATCCAACTTAGGCACCTATTGTACTCGAGCAAAGTCTTGGACACTCAATCCCTTTACCTAAAGCGCCAACATGGTCACATGTCCAGACCCATTTATCGCACATGGCTTACACCTAGCACACCTTAGAGCCCAAACCCGACATGCGTATTAGGTACTAGGATCATCCAATCCCAATCCATTGCTCCTTGGCCGACCTCAAGCTTGCTTGGTCCTAATCCATAACGCAGTTTCTCTAGGACAAAAGACTTACCCGCTTGAAAGCCTTATGTCCCAACGCTACCCTGCCTAGCCTTCGATCTCCTAGATCTCGCGCCTACCATTCCATTAGGCCCCGGTCTCCTTAACACATGTCTGAGTCATACCCTAGCTAAACCCTAGAACCTTAGCCTATGTCTAATCTATCGAGCCTATCACTACCACAGGGCATCCCACCATAAGCCGCGAGATGGGGAATCCCACAGAGCATCTCGCCAAGGATAGCCGGCACAATGTCATAGCCTAGACTAGCGGAATTTACCATGCCCAAGCACCCTTCACTGGCAAATCCAACCGCAGAGGGGAGGAGAATAGAGGCAAACAAGCATAGTGCAAGATGGTCCAAAGAACGGTCAGAAGCCACGTCCATGTGGATAAAGTGTTGTGGCATCCAAGAAAGGTCAGGGTATCATTCCAAAATTTCCCACAGGCTTGCAAAAGGTTGGTATTGGAGTTCATGTGCAAAAGCGACCAAAGACACTTTATCCCATACCGTTCATCAAGTTTCCTACAACCCAATTCTCCAAAGAGGTTATAAAGACTTTTTTGATCCATGGCAAAGAGCAAGCAAATTGGTGATTGGAACTCTAAATTTCCCAAAAGGAGTGGCTGGTACGAATTCTAAGGCAACACAAACTCCCCTTAGATAGTACACAAACTCCCACTCTTGCCAGGAAAAGGAAAAGCAGAGCCGACTACAAACGTGGCCACGCGGCCACTTGTGATCTTGGAAGATATGGCCACGCGGCCAACATTGATCCGGGCCTTGCCATGGCCATGCGGCCAACATCGCTCCATGCAGAAATCCAGTTTGTTTCCTCCCACTCCGTAACGGATCCATGCAACTACGCACCTGCCCCGTCCCGTGGCTCATGCATTGTATAAAATTAGGAACATTTGTAAAATAACTAGTTTGCACAAGTAGGCTCCCACAATAAAATTGCATTTTAGAACATAATATACATACATACATTTTGAACATCTGTTCTATACATACATATCCCTCTGCTCTCTACTAGCCATAACAGTGTAGGGAATAAAGATGGAAAGATGGGCCCCGCCTAATCAGAATCCTCCTCCGTGGTGTCTCCACGCCGCGCTATAGCTCGAGAGCTACCGGCACCCGAACTCCATCCCCGGACCGCTCGACCACCAGTGTGAGAAGAGCCCGCACCGTTCGGAGACCGCTCACGACGCTGGGGTGAAGCAACGTCGTCCCTCTGACAAGTACATGAATGGTATACCTCCCTCAGTAAGCGCATCAACACGTTCTCCCGCCGGGATGAACGGATATATGCCTCCCGAGTCACCTGAAAGGGAAGCCAAGGCAATGATTACAATGCAGAAAGAAATAAGTGTGTGCGAACATGACTAATATAAAGCACAAAAGCCGTACCCCAGCGTCGGGCGGAGGAATGAATGTCTCCTCAACAAGATCTGCATCAGTCGGCTCCAAGCTAAGCTCCACCTCCCGGCCGCCCCTCATCACTCTCACGCTACTTGAGCGAAGGGGCATGTCAACCAAAGGCCGACTCCGACCAACATACCGGGCCGAGCTCGATCCCTCTCCCGATAACATCCTAGCCCGAACCTGAGGGCTGATTAGCCGTGTCCGCACGTAGCCGGCATAGTCGTCACTCCCTCTATAATGCTCTGCCGGAGTGGGAGCCAAGAAAGTCGCCAACCTCGCGGGACGGAGCATATCCCAAGGAGGGTCATAAGGAGCCCACGGTAACACACCAGCCCTATGCTGACGAACCACCCTCTCTCCAAGATACATGGCCTCCCCGGTGAGACCTACAAGCAGAACCCTAGAAGCAGTCAACTCCACTACGTAGGGACCCACCGAAGCCTCATTGGCCGGACTCCATGGGTAAAATCTGACCCTGACAGGCTCAGACATCGCAAAAGCCCTCCTCAGATCGACGGCATCCACCGTCTTCTTGTCCCGGTTCCTGCGGGGAGTAGCCCTGTTGCCCTTGCACCAGTACGACATGATGGGAACAACCTTGTTGGCACTCATCACCAACTGAAAAGGGGCGACACCGAAGATCTCGTACACCCACACCTGTGCATTACAATGAGAGAGACATTTCAGACCAAAAGATAGAGCAGAAATCCCAACAAATGAAAAGGAGATCAGTCAAGAGCATACCTCAAATGCGAACTGAAACCCGTCAAAGGCCGACGAGCTAGCCCTCGAGCAATGGTCCAATGCCCGGTAAATCTCAGCTAAACCGGCTCCACCCCAAGAAATCCCACCAACTAGGTCCAAGTCTACAAAAGCCCCTAGCAGTGAGTACCGGCAGACAGTAGCCCCACTGGGAAACAAGATCTATGAAAAGCTATACCATAAGAACAGCCGGACCAAGCAATCCAAATCATATTCCCCCCCTACCAAAGGCCTCAATAGCCATCTCCACCAAACGGTTCACCTTCCCGGCCTCCACTCCATAACCCTTAACACCTCCTCCAAGATCAGTGTCGACTCCCAACAGAGCCTGCCTATAGTCCCGCCGCTCCGCCAACCTCTCATCAAAAGGCAAAGGGGTAGCAGTAAACCTCAACCCCGTAATAGCCGCGAAATCCGTCGGCGTGATGGTAATCTCTCCCCAACTGAAGTGGAAGGTATGGGTGGTGTCCCACCAGAACTCCCTGCACACCTCTATCACCGCTGCCACCTTCAGGGTACCCCCAACCATGCGGACACTATCAAAGAATGGGCCAAACCCCATAGCCTCGATCCGAGCACGCAAACCGCCCGGTCCCTCCAGCAGAGACGCCCACAGTTTGCCCACAGTCACTGTGGACCCACGAGCCTTGATCCTCTGCAAGTAAACACAGCACAGGTATGTTACACTCCTAGTAATTTACATTTCTAGCAATCTACATTTCTAGCAAATTACGATTCTAGCAATATATATTGTGTACAAAAGTGGAAAAAATGTGAAAGTGAGAGGAGCGAAAATTTGAAATTTACCTCTCGTGTCTCCGGAAGGCCCATCGACCAGTGACGCTCTGAGTCGATGTAGAAGTCGTAGTCTTGATCAAATGTTGACCGAAGAAGGCCATCGCGAAAGTTCTGAGTCACCGCTCGTGGTCTCAAACCGCCCCGTGGAATCAAGGGCGCCGCTTCAAAACCCGCTCCTGGGTCAGCCCCTACATTTCCTTTGCCCTGAGCATCACCGTGCCCCTCTCCTTGTTGCTCTTGTTGTGGAAGCATATACCCACCTTGGCCCAGAAAATCCCCAAATAATGCCTCGTTGATCCAATCTGCCATAGCTTCAAGAAATATGTGAAATGAAGTCTTCAAGATTATCAAAATCCAAGCTTTCTCTCTCTCTAAAACTCAATTTTCTCTCTCTAACTCGGTAACAATGGTGGAAGGAGAGACAAGGAAGAAGAAAAGAAGGAGAAGAGGGAGGGTTTCTGGCGCTGTGACCAAGGAGTCAGCCCGACGGCGACCTCGGCCACGCGACCACTTCTGTCCTCGCGATCCCAGCCGTCAGATCAGCGATCCGCGTGAAGGAGATCCGACCACTCAGCGTCGCCACTATTGCAAATCAGTGACTTTGGCCACATGGTCAACCTTGTCCCTTCAGATAAAATCCCATTTTTGCCCCTCATCTTTTCCCTTTGATTCATTTTCGGTGCCCTTAGCACTATTTTGACTGACATTCGCTACCTTTGGGTACGGGAAGCCTCTTAAAATTTCCATTCTTCACTGAATATTTTCTTAGGATTCGTATGGTTGTAGAGACCTCGGAGCCTCTATGACATACGCATCCTAGATCGATCGCGATTGGCAGAAGCCTCGGCGTTTCTATTTGCGAGAGATCCAACATCTATTATTTTAGCATTTCCTAATATTTGCTTAGGATTCGTATGGTTGTAGAGATTTCGGCGCCTCTATGACATACGCATCCTAGATCGATCGCAATTGGCAGAAGCCTCGGCGTTTCTGTTTGCGAGAGATCCAGCATCTATTATTTTAGGATTTCCTAATATTTGCTTAGGATTCGTATGGTTGTAGAGACTTCGGCGCCTCTATGACATACGCATCCTAGATCGATCGCGATTGGCAGAAGCCTCGGCGTTTCTGTTTGCGAGAGATCCAGCATCTATTATTTTAGCATTTCCTAATATTTTCTTAGGATTCGTATGGTTGTAGAGACTTCGGCGCCTCTATGACATACGCATCCTAGATCAATCGCGATTGGCAGAAGCCTCGGCGTTTCTGTTTGCGAGAGATCCAACATCTACTATTTTAGCACTTCCTAATATTTGCTTAGGATTCGTATGGTTGTAGAGACTTCGGCGCCTCTATGACATACGCATCCTAGATCGATCGTGATTGGCAGAAGCCCCGGCGTTTCTGTTTGCGAAAGATCCAATCCATTATTTTAGCGCGATCGGCAGAAACCCGGGCGTTTCTATTTGCGTTTACCTTAGCGTTTATTACTCCACCTCAAAATTATTTAGACAATGTAGTCTTTATTGTCCCATTATCCCTCTTGCTTCAAATGACTTCATTTCCTAACGAATGTTCGTTCTTCATAGGTTTATTATCCCTAGCAGAATGTTCGATGGCTCGTTTTTCCCTAATCGCTTCGAACTACGACCGGCTTGATTCCTCCGAGGATACGTAGGAAACCTGAAAAGCTTCAGCCATCCGATCGACGTGGTCATCTATCATCCCCAGCAGGTGCATTTTCCCCAGCAGAAAGCGTTGCTCCCCATCAGAGGACAATCATTCCCAATTTCCCATCAGATTTGAACTACGTTTGGCTTGATTCCCCCGCGGATACGTAGGTCGCCTGCCAAGGTTCAGCCGTTCCCTTACCTTTCATCTGTTTTGAAACTCATGTTTCAGACGGATCCTTCTTTTATCGTCGACCCCACATTGCCTTGCAAGAAGCGTCGCCGATGGGCTACTGTTAGTACCCGATCTGAAAATGAGTGTATTAGGACTTTCCCAAAAATACAAGGACTTTATAGGAATTAGAAACCTTGCAAAGACTTGTCCCAGATTCCCGAAATACCTCATTTATGATAAAATCTATCAAAATAGGTAATTTATGGTTTCCTTAAAACCATGCAGAAACCCTAGCTTGAAAATCACGTCAGCCTGCATACTTGGCCACGCGGTCAACCTTGCCACGCCCCAACATTGGCCACGCAGCCACTCTTGTCACCGGCTTAAGTCATGGCCAGGTGGCCAACCTTGCTCCGGATGATCCTGACCGTCAGATCTTCCCCTCAGTTTACTATATAAACCAATTCCATTCCATTGGTTTAGGGGCCCGAGTTGGAGAGCTTTAAGTCTGAATTTTAGAGTTCTTAAACACAATTTTCTCCCTAATTAAGCATTCAAACACTCAAGGAGATCAAGGTTTATTTCTTGCCAACATAGGTAAGTTTTCTAACCTTTTCTTCACGTTCTTGCATCATTTTTAATGTAGATCTTTTATATTCATGTTCTTACATGTTTATTCATAGTTTCTTCATATGCTTTGCATGTTTATTCATATGTTCATAATATGTTCTTCGCATGTTCTTCGTGTTCATAGATTAAAACCTTGTTTATGCTATATTTAGGGTTGCGATCTTCATAATAACATGTTATTTCATAGCCGATGATGATCGAGGGTTCATCGACCCGAGGATGATCTAGGAACTACTTCTAAACCCTAATCCTTAGGTAATTCCCCCTCATTATGCATGATCCCGATTCTCCTGCCTATTCTAAATTCTCTGCGAACTACGCTGACCTGAGCTTCTCACATTGAGAGGAACGTAGGCAATCTTCGGATCCGGTCTAAATCACTAACACACTACTAACACATTCATCATGATAGAAAGACCGATCGATTCGGGCAATAGGAGAGATAACGTTCAATATTCTTCTCTTGTTGTAATTTGACCCCCGAACCCATTAAACATGCTTTTTCTCAAAGTTTTGGCTATAATTAAAACGGCGTGGCGACTCTCATAATTTTAATGTTACTATGAATATTCCCAATTTCAAACACACTTATTCAGACATATCTAACTACTTGTTTGTCTATTCATTGTAGATTGATTGATTGAAATGTGTTGTGTTTGTTATATCATTTGCCTTAGTTTCTTATTTCACCCACTTTGAGCCAAAATACTTAGAGTGTGTGTGCGCCCCCTTTATCATACTTTACGCTTATTTACATTACTAAATTCCGCTGTGCATTTCACTCACTCACTTAGGCGCATATCATAACGCTTATTTGATAAAGTGCGCATTTGCAATTGAGTTTATCAAGGGTACGAAAAGAATTTTAAAACAGCTATTCACCCCCCCCCCTCTAGCTATTTTCATACCCTTGTTGCCCTTTGGGACCAACAAGTGGTATCAGAGAAAACACCTTTATAAAACACTTTTTTTTTCAAGCTTAACAGCTTGGGTGCCGATTCTAAATGGCAAACTCAAAACCTATGGCAACTGCAAACTACACTCACGTTCCGGTCTTTGATGAAGATCATTTTGACGTGTGGAAATTCAGCATATTGACCCATCTCAACTCAATCTACGAAAGGCTCCATGACACTGTAGTTTATGGACCTTACATTCCGGTTAAAGCGAATCCAAATCCACGCACCAACGCTGCTCAACCTACAGTTCTGAAACCGAAAGAAGAATGGACTGAGGAAGAAACAAGAAGAGTTGCAATTGATGGGAAAGCTAGAAACATTCTCCTGAGCACCCTAAGCACGGCTATGAAACAACAAGTCATGCATTGTGCTATTGCTAATGAGCTATGGGATGCCATTGAGGAGCATATAGAAGGAGATACCGTTTGTAAGGAGAACAAGAGATACGAAGTACAAAAGAGATTCAACAATTTCTCTCAACTCCCCATAGAAACCTTAAGACAAACTTATGAACGCTTTTGTGAAATTATCAATCTATGTATTTCACTTGGCATGAAGTTTTCAAACAAATATTTGAATGTCAATTTTCTCCAAGCTTTTGGATCAAGATACCTACATAAATCTAGCGCTCTTGAAGATGCTGGAACTTTAGATAATTGGACTTTAAGGAACCTTTATGCTAATCTTAAAGTTTATGAGCTCAAACTTCAGCGAATTAGTGATACTGAAGGAAAATCAAAATCTGTTGCAATGGTGGCGCATAGAGAGGAAGCCCAACCTCATGCGCCTGCGCCTATTCCAAAAGAGAAAAGTTCCAATCCCCAAATTTCTACTTCTGAGCTATTGGACATGGATGATGAAGACTTCACTTTATTTGTGAAGAGATTCCAGAAGTTCAGAAAATTCACCAAGCCCGGCTTAACCAGCAAATATCAAGGATCTACCAGCAAAGCTCCTTCAAAGTTCATAAGGAGCAATGATTCTAAAAGAAAAGAAGACCTTGTTTATTTTAATTGCAGGAAACCCGGACACTTTGCATCGAGCTGCCCAATTCCCAAGTTCGAGTATATGCAAAAGAAGAGCAGCCATACTCCTAAATTCACTCCCAAGTTCACTCGTTATAAGGGAATGGTTGCTGAAGAAGAAGCACCAGCAAATGAGCACAACACGTGGATTGAAGCAGACTCCGATGAGAGCGATGAAGACTCTGATGATGGACTCATTTGTTTTGTTGCAAAAGATGAAGATGATGTTGAAATTAATGACTATGACTCCGATGACTTTTCAAAGGATGTTCCCGATATGAAAAACATAAACAAAGCAATCAAGAAATCTGCTGGTCACTCTGAGGCGAAAAAGAAGAAAGGACCAACCATCAGTGAGTTAATTGAACAAGGATGTCTTACTCCGGCTCAAAGCGATGGTGGATTATTGTTTGCCCGATGTGATCTAAGTGCAAGGAACAAGATAAGAAAGGGAACTTACATCAGACCACAAGTTAAACCAGCTACACCAATTCCTAAAATCAACGATGATGAAATTGTTGCTGAACAAGAAAAGTTATTCAAAAAGGCTGAAAAGGTAATCAGTAGATTTGATAATATGAAGGAAGCTTTAGCACTATCATGTGATGAAATTTCCTAGCTTAAGACCGAGAAAACTGTTCTAAAATCTGAACTCACCCTCCTTAAGGAGCAGATAAAGAGCATGACTTCTCTTACTGTTAAAAACACTTTTCTAACAGAACAGAACTCACTTCTTAAAGTTCAAAATGATGAATTGGTCGCTCAAATTACTGATCTCAAAAAGATTACAAATGAGTGGTCCAATTCTCGTGTCACTATGGACAATATTTTTGAGTCCCAAAAAGCCAGTGGTGATAAAAGTGGCTTGGGATTCTCATCAACTAGTGACAACTTTAAGTGTGATGTCTGTGCTGAAAGAGATATTGAATTTACAAAACAGCAAACTTTTGAAATTCCTAAGGAAAAACATTCTAATTCAATGGGAAAAGGACAGGAAAAAGTCAAGAGACAAACATTCCATTATGTCTACCCAACGAAGCAATTTGGGAAAACTAATGGGAAAGATATAGCTACAGATGAATCATCCTCTAGCAAAATCCCTCTTGAAACAAAGCGTGCTCCTTCTCCGAGTGCTCATTATGCGCCTAGGAGCCATGCGCCTCATCGCCGTGCGCCTCCTAGCCCTATGCGCCCTCCTAGATCAAGCGCTCCAAAATTTCAAAAGAAGGATTTTGTTAAGGCTAGTCCATCTGACCCAAAGAAGAATGCTACCCCAAAGAAAAGTAAAGAGTTTGTGAAAACTCATGTGATTGGTGGCTTTCATAATTATTCCATTTGTGATTGTTCTGGACACAAGGCCGTGGAATGCCTTTTGCGATTCACTCCCAATGCCAAAGGACGTAAAAATCCTAAGGTCAAGCAAGAGTGGGTCATCAAAAGTTGCTAACTCTAGGACCCAAAAGGAATAAAGGGGACCTGCTTAAATGTCTATATTTCAGGTTCTTTGTTTCATGGCTGGATCTTCAAAAGCTAGAAATTATGAATGGATTCTCGATAGTGGGTGTTCAAGACACATGACTGGAGATGAATCCTTATTAGAAGATGTCCATGAAGAAAGAGGTCCCTCAGTAACATTTGGTGATAATAACAAAGGTCAAGTTGTTGCATATGGAAAGCTCAAGAAAGAAAAAGTGTGCATTGAAAGAGTCTCTCTCGTCGAAGGGCTCAAGCACAATTTATTATCCATATTTCAATTCTGTGACAAAGGATTAGAATGCCATTTCACCTCAACTCAATGTCTTATCAAGAATCGAAAAACTGGAGCTACATTACTCACGGGATATCGTAAGACAAATATTTACATTATTGATTTCCATAGTATGAACTCTAGTACTAATCTTTGTTTTGTAGATAAAAGTGTGAGCGAAAATAGTTGGTTGTGGCACAAGCGCTTAAGTCACCTGAACTTCAAATATCTATCTAAACTCAGCAGGAATAACCTTGTTAAAGGACTTCCCAAGGTTGCTGATCATCATGATAAGAAGTGCGCCGCGTGTCAACTTGGCAAACAACCGAAGAAGTCTTTCTCCAGCAAGACCAATCCCTCAACTTCTAGATGTTTGCAACTGCTTCACATTGATCTATTTGGACCAGTCACCACCGCAAGTATTAGAAGAAACAAGTATACTCTAGTTGTGGTGGATGATTATTCAAGATATACATGGGTGGAAATGATGATCTCAAAAGACGATTGTTACGACATTTTGACCACCTTATTTCGACTACTCCAAACCCAAAAAGATGATGACATCGTTAGTGTTCGATCCGACAATGGAACAGAATTTAAGAACAACGATGTTGCTCGATATTGCGACGATCATGGGATATATCACAACTTCTTAACCGCTGGAGTTCCTCAACAAAATGGTGTTGTGGAAAGAAAAAATAGGACGTTGATTGAAGCAAGAAAGACGGTGATAGCTGAAGCTAAATTGCCTAAGTACTTTTGGGAAGAAGCTATCAACACAGCATGTTTTACTCAAAATCGTTCCCTCATCAACAAACTTCACAACAAGACTCCGTATGAACTTTGGCGTGGTAGAACTCCCAACATTGCATTCTTCAAGATCTTTGGTTGCAAATGTTATATCCTCTACAACGGAAATGAACATAGAGGTAAATTCGATGCCAAAGCCGACGAAGGTATTTTTGTTGGGTATGCCAAGCATTCTAAAGATTTTCGCGTTTTTAATAGATCTACATTAGTAATAGTTGAATCTGTACATGTTACATTTGATGAACATTCTCTCCTTGAGCCATATTTGGCTCCAAATGTTGCTGATGATTCTGTTGAGCTTAATGATACAGGTTCTCCTATTTATGTTGCGCCTACTAAAAATCAGAATTTATCAACGTAAGGAAATCCATCTACATCAAATGAGCCTAATTCAATGTATGATGCGCCTAGAGAAACATCTGCTGTGCCTCACTCACATGATGCGCCTCTTGATTCTTCCCACGCGCCTATATCTATTGCTGCATCTGGTGTTAACCCTAGTTTCAATTCTGAACCAGTTCATCCCCCAAATTTTAATGATTTTGAATCTGGTGAAGATGTACCAATTGAAGACCTTCAAGTTACTACAACTCAACCTAACTTAACCCTTAAAGTTCGTGAAGTTAGAGGTCACCCAATTGCTAATATGATTGGTGATTTACAAGTTGGGGTTCGTACAAGGAGAGCTACAAACTTTGATGCTTACACTGCATTCATCTCTCAAATTGAACCGAAGAAGGCTGATGAAGCGCTCCAAGATCCTAATTGGGTTGTTTCTATGCAAGAAGAACTCAATTAATTTGAATGATGTAAGGTTTGGACTCTTGTTCCAAGACCAAATGATCAAGGAGTGATTGGTACGAAATGGTTGTTCAGAAACAAGATGGATGAGAATGGAACCATCACAAGAAACAAAGCAAGATTGGTTGCACAGGTCTATAGGCAAGAAGAAGGAATTGATTACGATGAAACTTTTGCGCCCGTAGCAAGACATGAAGCTATTAGACTCTTTCTAGCTTACGCCGCTCACAAGAACTTCAAGTTATATCAAATGGATGTGAAGAGCAAGTTTCTAAATGGTGAACTCCAAGAACAAGTCTACGTTTCTCAACCACCTGGGTTTGAAGATTCACAATTTCCAAATCATGTGTACAAACTCCAAAAAGCTTTGTATGGGCTCAAGCAAGCACCAAGAGCATGGTACGATACACTATCCAAGTTTCTCATCGAAAAAGGCTTCACTCGCGGTAAAATTGATACAACTCTTTTCATTGCCAAACATAATGGTCATAAATTACTTGTTCAAATTTATGTTGATGATATTATATTTGGTTCTACTAATGAATTGTTGTGAAAGCTCTTTGAGAAATTAATGAAGAGCAAGTTTGAAATGAGCATGATGGGAGAACTCACATTCTTCCTCGGGCTACAAATCAAGCAAATGAGTGAAGGCATATTTATCAATCAAGCCAAATATATAAAGGACTTAATCAAGAAGTTTGGACTTGACAATGCTAAACCATACGATACTCCAATGGCTACCGGCAACAAACTCGACAAAGATTTAAAAAGTAAACGTGTTGATCAAACGCTCTATCGAGGTATGATTGGATCGCTCCTTTATCTTACTGCTAGTAGGCCCGATATTATGTTTAGTGTTTGTGTTTGCGCTCGTTATCAATATGACCCTAGAGAAGCGCACTTGATTGCTGTGAAACGTATTATAATATATCTATCTGGTACTGTTAACCTTGGACTTTTGTACACCAAAGATTCGAACTTTAAACTTGTAGGTTATTCAGATGCGGATTATGCAGCGTGCACAATTGATAGGAAAAGCACAAGTGGCACTTGTCATTTCCTCGGATATCGACTTGTGTCATGGGCGAGTAAAAAACAAGCTTCAGTATCTGTCTCAACAACCGAAGCTGAATATATCGCTGCGGGAAGTTTTTGCTGTCAAATACTATGGATGAAGCAGCAATTGGTGGACTATGATATCATCGAAGAAAATTGTCCCATCTACTGCGACAACACTTCAACCATTGCCGTTTCTGTAAATCCTGTCATGCACTCCAAAACTAAGCACATCGACATCAAATATCACTTTCTCAAAGACCACGTGGAGAAAGGTAATATTCATCTAGAACACGTGGGAACCGACTATCAAATCGCCGACATTCTAACGAAAGCACTTGACGCGAAACAGTTCATCTTTTTGAGAGGTGAAATGGGTATGCTTGAACTCATATAAATTCAATATAGTTTTGTTACTACTAATAATTTTACATTTCGTTGAGTTATGAGTATACTAGGTTCAAATGTTAAATCATTTTTCAAAGTTTCAAGGAAACTATGCGCCTGCTATGCGCCTCACTGACTGCGCGCCAAATTCCCACATCTGCGCGCTCCACTCTCTTTGCGCGACTAGCATTCAATTCTACTTAAATCATCCTGCGTGCCTAGATGAGCTTATGCGCCCCTCATGCGCTCATTAATGATTGCGGCTCAATCAATGCTCAAAATTTATTATTTTAATGATTGAACGTATTAAATTTGTCACATGTACCAGGTATGTAAATGCTATTCATTTATTATAAGAATTCTTATCTTTTGACATTCCATAATTGTTCAAGGGTACTTGTGCAATTAATTTTCCCTCGTTTTCTTTTGTTTTTCAAAAATTTTATTTTCTGGGGATATATTTCTTGCACCCCAAACTTACACCAAAACAGATGCTTTTGGGATTTGTGCAAAAATTAATCAAAATTGCTCATACACTTATAGGGAAAGTGGAGCAGTTTTTCTTTACCCAAAATGTCACATCGATGTAATTTGTGTCATTCACCATTAATAGCCATCCTATCTATGAAAACCCCTCATAAATGCATCCTTTCAATTCATCCCCCATTAATGGTAGTCTTTTCAACTTCCCATCTTTCTAAAACCCTAAACCTATATATTGCCTCTACACCTTCCTTTTTCATCATTACCTTCCTCATCCTACCAACTCTCTAACCCCCTCACCATAACCGTCTCTCTCTCTCTCTCTCTCTATCTCTCTCCCCGTCTCTCTTTCTCTTTTTTCTCTATATTTTCTTTATTTTTTCTCAAATTTCTTCTATATATACATATGAGTCCTAAGAAAGCAACAAAGACAAACCAAGATGAAATGGTATGATTTCTTGAACCTTAATCTCTTAATTTTCACGTTTTTTTTCTACTGTTCTGGGTTCGTTTTTTTTTTTTGTCAAACCGAAAATTGCATTTCTTTTGATTAATCTTGTTTCGGTTCTCCATTTTCAAAATCGTTTGTTGGGTTGTGTTATTTTAGTATTTACGAATCTTTTGAAACCAACATTTTGACGATCAATGCACTGTATTTTGTGAATCTGAAAATCTTAGATTTTTGATTTTTTAAATTTTCGGATCTTTGAATCCATTTTCTGGATTTGTTGTTGATTTGTACTTATTTTGGTTTACATTTTCGTGATCCTTGTGTTCATGCGGTCATTTTGACATATTGTATGATTGATTTGGTGAAATTTCACGAATTATGTGTTCTTGGTGTTCTTGATGTTCTTCAAGCACTCAAGCATGTTCTTCGTGTTCTTCGTTAGTTTTGCAAGACTTGGGTTTCAATATTTTCAAAACATGTTTTTCAAAATTTTCATATTTTGATTCTTAAAATCTTGCATATGTATGTTTGCATGTGTTTGTATGTTTTTATGTGTTTTTATGCTAAGTTTAAATTATATACATAGTTATGCGCCTATATATGAATTCATGCGCCTAGTTATTTATGCGCCTATTGACCTTATGCGCCTCATAATGATTCATGCGCCTGACATTCGTATGCGCCTCTAGCTATTACAAATGTTATGCGCCTCAATCCTTTATGCGCCTAATAACATTATGCGCCTCAATTCATACTTAGTCAAATTTTTCTCTGTTTTTTAATTTTTCCTTAGTATATTCATAGAACCATGATATGCGCCTCGTATTTGAATGCGCCTGCAACATGTATGCGCCTAATAATAGTATGCGCCTACTATTATTATGCGCCTATATATTGTCCTGCGCCTATTTCTTACTTTGCTCATGTTATGATTCTATGCGCCTCATTCACTTCTAACTTCACTCAAATGTTTACTTTTCAGGATCCAGCAAATTTTAGGCCCGGTGAGACATTTAATCTCACTGTGCTATCTGCAGTCCAAATTGGCGTTGATATTATGGACTTCATGTCACGACCCGAAATCTAAGCTCTATTTTATTAGTAATTAAATGATTTTTATTTAATTATTTGCTTACTTATTTATTTAAATTATTATTTATTTAAATAATTATGTGTACAATTTATGTGTTATAATAATTGCCTAGCATTTATTTGGGTCATTTGTGCTTGTGTGGTATTGTTGGGTCTTAATTGTTAGTGGGGAGTGTGGCATTTGTGTTAGTAGAAGGGGAGGGGCCTAGATGTAACTTTTTAAAATAATTCCCCTACTCCCTCCCTATTCCCCTCACCTCCCTCACCTCCTCCCTCACTCATCCTCCATCATTCCCAGCCAACTCCCTCCCTCTCTCTAGCATTGGTGAGTTTTCTTTTCCTTTACTTCTCTCTTAATTTTCTTCATCTTCTTCTTGTTATCTCTCATTTCTTAAAACGTGAACCTTGTTTAGATCGTCGATAGGATCGCGTAGAACCAAAAAGAATCGAATTCCGTCAACTTTCATTATTTTCAAGTAAGTTACTTTTCCCCCATTTTAATGCTAAAATGTTCATATCATGTTTAGATAACGTTTGATGTGTGATATTTGAAGTTTGGTTGGGTTTTGAATTTGTTGGAATTTATTTGGATTTTGGGTTAAAAATGGTGATTTATGAATCTTGGGTTTGATTCTTGATTTTGGTTGTTAAATGTTGTTGTATGAGTCTTTGTTGACTTATTAGTTGTGTTGGTACATTAGTAAACTAGTTGGAAGGTTGGATTTTTGGTTGAAATGTGTTTTGGGTTTGAAAATGGAAGAACCCAGTTGTTCTTCCCGATTTCCAGTAGTTCAGAACATTGGGCGGCCGCACAAAAATGTATGGGCGACCGCACATCTATCTGAAAGCTTTTGTTCTTGTTTTGAAGGATTTTGGGCGACCGCACAGTCCCTTTTAGGCGGCCGCACAGAACCCCTGAAAGTTTACATTTGTTAATTTTGTGTGATTGAAGAATGCGTTTTGATCCAAACCTTGGGTGTCCTTCTAGATGACCTTAGTGAACATTGTAGTACACTCTAGTGATAGAATTGAGTCCTTTGTGAACAAGTTTGTGTTTGAAATTAATTAAGTATTAATTGAGATTGTTGTAACACTTTATTGATTGGGTTTGATTCTTTTGTGAATAAATACGATATGGAATTTGATTAAGTATCATTTTGGGAATGTGGTTCATCTTTGATGTGCGGTTTGCATTGGTTTACCTTCGTGGTGATTTAATTGGATTGGTTCCCTACTTTGGAACCTTAAGTTGTTTATTCATGCTAAATTACTATTACTTAGCATTTATTTGGAAGCCCAGCTGGCATATTTGTTGCATCGGGCGATGGGAAAGATTATAATGGCAAAGCCAAGTCCATTATAATGTTGACCATTGTTTTGCCCTTACTATACCCCTTTTCCAGATTAGCCTTGGAAAAGTCAAGTTAGCGTTCTTTTGTGAATGTATCTAGCTAACGGGCATGACTTTGTGTCATGGTCCTTGTCCTTTGTGACACTCTTATGGTTATTGGTTCCGGTACCAGGGTTTTCTCTTCAGCTTTCATGCTATGATGAAGATGATGACTTGTTGATTATTGAAGCTGCGCAGCGATCCTTTATTTGGATGTTCCGGTTCAGAAAACCTTGGCTATATCCTTTGTTATGTGTTTATTTCCGTTGCTATCTGTTATGTGATAAATGCTATGTGCTATGTGATATTTATTATTGCTTATTGCTTCTTGCATCATAGCATGTCATGTAGTTGCATTAGTAACTTATTGAGATTTATCTCACCCCCTTTTCTTTTATCTTTGTTTTTCCTTAACCCCCCCCCCCAGGTGCTAAGGATTAGTCTCGCTGATCACGAGAAAGAGGATGTCGAGTGTGGATACGTTCTTTTGGGGAAGGTTATTTTAGGTTGGTTTACATTATGTAAATGTGTAACCATTTTGGGATAGTTGTACCAAACAATGACGTCATTAAGAATTGTATAATTGTATTTTCTGGGGCATAAACTTGTGGAAGTTTATGATAGTTGTAATTTGTTTTTATCAAACTTGGTTTTGTAAAACTCTGGATCATCACCCTTTTGGTATCAAATGGAATTTTTAACTTCGGTATTTCACCGTTTTAGTTTTAGAGTCGACGTCCAGATCGCGGTCTCGGGCCCGCGGGGTCCGGGGTCGCGACAGTTGGTATCAGAGCTATGGCATTAGCTCTAAATATAAGTCTAGGTGGATTAGTATGACCTAGGTGGGTAGTAGTGTGCGGAGTGATTAACGGTTGATGTTTTATGCAGGTACTTGATTACAATGGTTCGTAGAAGGAGTGGTGAAGGTAGTACCGGTAATGCAAATAAAAATGATACAAGGGAAGAAGCCCGTGCTATGTTTCAAGGCATGTTCGAGGCGGCCATGAAGGCCATACATGATCAATGTCCGAGGGTAGAGCAAGCACCACCCCGCTATGGGTTGGAGCAATTTTTGAAGTTGAAACCGGTTGAATTCAATGGGGAACCCGATGTAAGGAAAGCTGAGATGTGGATTGAGTCTATGGAGAAGATTTATGATGTATTTGGGTGTTCGGATGAGGACAAGGTCCGGTTCGCGGCTTATAAACTTGTGGGAGCCGCCGAGCATTGGTGGAAAGGTGTTAAAGCTAGTTGGGATGATACTCACACGGTGTATGCGTGGGAGTTGTTCGTGCGCAAGTTCAAGGAGCATTTTATTCCGGTTGTTGATCAAAACCGAAAGGAGATCGAGCTACTCAACTTGGAGCAAGGATTGTTGTCTATAGCACAATACTTGGCTAAGTTCATAGAATTAGCCCGGTATTGCGACTATTTGGTGAGGACCGAGGAACAAAAAGCTATGAGATTTATTCGGGGATTGAAGACCTCCATCCGTACTCAACTGATTGCTCAACGGATTGTGACTTTCCAAGATGCGGTGGACCGATCCTACTTAATAGAGCAAGATATTGGGGAGCATAAAAGGAATACCGAGGTAGCTAACCCGAGCAAGCCGGGAGGGCAAAGCAAGCGACAACACCGTTTCGACAACCGAGGTAACCTGGGAGCATCATCTCAGTTTAAGGGGCAAACCACACCGAGGAATCCGGGTACTACTCCGGGGATTCAGTTTAGGAAGCCTTGTACCTTTTGTCAGAAGGTAGGCCATTCGGAGGATAGGTGTTGGAAAAAGCAAGGCAAGTGCACCAATTGTGGTGAAATGGGGCACTTTGCGAGAGAGTGCACGAGGCACCGAGGTCAAGCATCCGGGTCAGGAGTTGGTACTAATCAGGGTCAGAAAAGGGATGCCGCTGGGAAGCCCAAAGTTCAAGGGAAGATATTTGCCATGAATCAACAACAAGCTACCGATGATCCATCCGTTATTGGAGGTATTGTTTCTGTGTCTAATGTGAGCGCACGAGCGTTAGTAGATCCAGGATCATCTCATTCATACATTTCTGTGCAATTTGCTTCCATGTTAAATGCTGCATTCGAGTCTTTACTGTACGTGCTAGAGGTGTCGACCCCTATAGGAGAATGCTTGATTTCTGATCGAGTCTTTCGTGCTTGTGATGTGGTTATTTGTGGTCGTGTCCTTTGTGCGGATTTGGTAGTTCTTCCTATCCAAGACTTTGATGTCATTTTGGGTATGGATTGGTTGAGCAAGTTTCATGCTTCCGTTGATTGCCGTAAGAAAACTGTTACTTTTTCTATTCCCGATGTGCCTAAATTTGTGTTTGAGGCTAGTCCTCTGAGTAGAAAGGTTCGCTTAATTTCTTTTATGAAAGCGAGAAAATTATTGCATAGTGGTTGTGAGGGGTATTTGGCTAGTGTTCTTGATACTAGGAAAGAATCCCCTAGTTTGGATAGTGTTCGGGTAGTTCGGGAATTTCCCGATGTTTTCTCTACCGAGTATGATATGCCTCCCGATCGTGAGATTGAGTTTTGTATAGACCTTTTGCCGGGTACGGCTCCAATTTCGAAAGCACCTTATAGGTTAGCTCCCGCAGAGTTGAAGGAATTAAAGGTTCAGTTGCAAGAGTTGCTTGATCAAGGGTTTATCCGCCCTAGTGTTTCCCCGTGGGGAGCACCGGTTTTATTCGTGCGGAAGAAAGATGGTTCGTTGAGATTGTGCATCGATTATAGAAAGTTGAATCAAGTTACGGTGAAGAACAAGTATCCTCTACCGCATATTGATGATTTGTTTGATCAGCTTCAAGGGTCCGTGGTTTTCTCTAAGCTTGATTTGAGGAGTGGGTACCATCAGTTAAAGGTTCGACCGGAGGATATTCCGAAGACTGCTTTTCGCACTCGGTATGGTCATTATGAGTTCTTGGTTATGCCGTTTGGGTTGACTAACGCGCCGGCCGTGTTTATGGATTTGATGAACCGGATTTTCCATCCCTATCTTGATTCGTTTGTGGTGGTTTTCATCGACGACATTCTTGTTTATTCGAAATATCGAGAGGAGCATGAACAACACTTGAGGACAGTTTTATCCGTTCTTGCGAGGGAGAAATTATTTGCGAAGTTCAGTAAATGCGAATTTTAGCTCGAGAAGGTGTCATTTCTGGGTCATGTGATTTCGAAAGACGGGATTTCGGTGGATCCGTCAAAGATAGATGCTATAGTAGATTGGAAGAGACCCGAATCAGTGACAGAGATTAGAAGCTTTCTGGGTTTAGCCGGTTATTACCGAAGATTTATTGAAGGGTTTTCGAGGATTGCTACTCCGATGACTCAGTTGACCCGGAAGAATGTTCTGTTTGTGTGGACCGAGAAATGTGACAAGAGTTTCGAGGAATTGAAGAAGAGGTTGACTACCGCACCGATCTTGACTTTGCCTAATGGGAGCGATGGCCTAGTGATTTATAGTGATGCTTCGAAAGAGGGTTTGGGTTGTGTGTTGATGCAGAATGGGAAAGTGATTGCCTATGCTTCGAGGAAGTTGACCCCTAGTGAACAGAATTACCCCACTCATGATATGGAGTTGGCGGCGATAGTCTTTGTGTTGCACAAATGGAAGCACTATCTTTATGGAGCGAAGTTTGAGATTTTTACGGATCACAAGAGTTTGAAGTACCTATTCTCTCAGAAGGAATTGAACAACCGACAGCGCCGATGGATGGAATTGTTGAAGGATTATGATTGCACGATTTCTTATCATCCGGGGAAGGCGAATGTGGTAGCCGATGCGATTAGTAGGAAATCTTATGTGGCTTCGATGATGGTTCGAGAATGGAAAATGCTTGAGGATGTTCGAGATTGGTCTCCTCGTGAATCGAGACATGGGGCTATTTTTGCGAATATTAGGGTATCTCCGACCCTAATTCAGAGGATAAAGGAAGCTCAGAAAGAAGATCCCGAGCTGGTGAAGATAATGGGTAAGTTGAAGGAAAAGAATTTCGAGGATTTTTCTGTTAGCTCGAGTGGAGTGTTGACTTTCCGTGGAAGATTGTGTGTTCCGGATGTTGTTGGAATTAAACAAAGAGTTCTTGAAGAGGGTCACAAATCGAGGTATACTATTCATCCGGGTAGTACGAAGATGTATCAGGATTTGAAACAACAATTTTGGTGGGTTAATATGAAAAGGGAGATAGCGGAGTATGTTTCGAAGTGTTTAACGTGTCAGCAGGTCAAAGCCGAGCATCAGAGACCCGCGGGATTACTTCAGCCGTTAGAGATTCCCGAGTGGAAATAGGAGCATGTGACTATGGATTTCGTTACGGGACTACCTCGTACCCGTAGGAAGTATGACAGTGTTTGGGTAATAGTAGATAGATTGACCAAGAGTGCCCATTTCTTGCCTATTGACATCAGATATTCGATGGAGAAGCTTGCGACCCTTTATATCGATGGGATTGTTAGATTGCATGGGGTTCCGGTTAGCATTGTGTCAGATCGAGACCCGAGGTTTACTTCTAGGTTCTGGAAGGCATTTCAGGAAGCTTTGGGTACAGATTTGCGGTTCAGTACAGCTTTCCATCCTCAGACCGATGGTCAATCCGAGAGGACTATTCAGATTTTGGAGGATATGTTGCGAGCGTGTTCGATAGACTTTTCTGATTCTTGGGATTCGCACCTACCGTTAGTGGAATTCTCTTACAACAACAGTTATCAGGCTAGTATCGAGATGGCACCGTATGAGGCCTTGTATTGAAGAAAGTGTAGATCGCCTATTTGTTGGGATGAGGTCGGTGAAGCGAAAGTTTTGGGTATTGATTTGCTTCGGGATTCAGTTGAAAAGGTTAGAGTTATCCGGGACAGATTGAAGACAGCCCAGAGTCGACATAAGAGCTACGCAGACAACCGAAGGCGAGATCTTAGTTTTCAGATTGGTGATTTGGTATTCTTGAAAGTGTCTCCAAAGGTGGGTATTCGTAGATTTGGGAAGAAAGGCAAGTTGGCTCCGAGGTTTATTGGCCCGTTTGAGATTTTGGGAAAGGTTGGACTTCTTGCGTATCGACTCGCGTTACCTCCATCCTTAGACCGGTTGCACAACGTCTTTCACGTTTCTAAGCTTCGGAAGTATGTTCATGATCCATCTCACGTGTTACCGAGGGTACCGGAGGATATTGAGCCCGATATGACTTATGAGGAACGAACGGTTCGGATCCTAGATTCTAAAGTCCAAGAGTTGAGGAGCAAGAGCATCGCGTTGGTTCGAGTTCTTTGGAGGAATCATAATATCGAGGAGTCGACGTGGGAGCTCCGAGATGAGATCGAGAGGAAATTTCCGTGGCTTTTTGTTTAAGGTGAGTCTCGTTAAAATTCGGGTCGAATTTTCTTTAAGGGGGAGTGAATGTCACGACCCGAAATCTAGGCTCTATTTTATTAGTAATTAAATGATTTTTATTTAATTATTTGCTTACTTATTTATTTAAATTATTATTTATTTAAATAATTATGTGTACAATTTATGTGTTATAATAATTGCCTAGCATTTATTTGGGTCATTTGTGCTTGTGTGGTATTGTTGGGTCTTAATTGTTAGTGGGGAGTGTGGCATTTGTGTTAGTAGAAGGGGAGGGGCCTAGATGTAACTTTTTAAAATAATTCCCCTACTCCCTCCCTATTCCCCTCACCTCCCTCACCTCCTCCCTCACTCATCCTCCATCATTCCCAGCCAACTCCCTCCCTCTCTCTAGCATTGGTGAGTTTTCTTTTCCTTTACTTCTCTCTTAATTTTCTTCATCTTCTTCTTGTTATCTCTCATTTCTTAAAACGTGAACCTTGTTTAGATCGTCGATAGGATCGCGTAGAACCAAAAAGAATCGAATTCCGTCAACTTTCATTATTTTCAAGTAAGTTACTTTTCCCCCATTTTAATGCTAAAATGTTCATATCATGTTTAGATAACGTTTGATGTGTGATATTTGAAGTTTGGTTGGGTTTTGAATTTGTTGGAATTTATTTGGATTTTGGGTTAAAAATGGTGATTTATGAATCTTGGGTTTGATTCTTGATTTTGGTTGTTAAATGTTGTTGTATGAGTCTTTGTTGACTTATTAGTTGTGTTGGTACATTAGTAAACTAGTTGGAAGGTTGGATTTTTGGTTGAAATGTGTTTTGGGTTTGAAAATGGAAGAACCCAGTTGTTCTTCCCGATTTCCAGTAGTTCAGAACATTGGGCGGCCGCACAAAAATGTATGGGCGACCGCACATCTATCTGAAAGCTTTTGTTCTTGTTTTGAAGGATTTTGGGCGACCGCACAGTCCCTTTTAGGCGGCCGCACAGAACCCCTGAAAGTTTACATTTGTTAATTTTGTGTGATTGAAGAATGCGTTTTGATCCAAACCTTGGGTGTCCTTCTAGATGACCTTAGTGAACATTGTAGTACACTCTAGTGATAGAATTGAGTCCTTTGTGAACAAGTTTGTGTTTGAAATTAATTAAGTATTAATTGAGATTGTTGTAACACTTTATTGATTGGGTTTGATTCTTTTGTGAATAAATACGATATGGAATTTGATTAAGTATCATTTTGGGAATGTGGTTCATCTTTGATGTGCGGTTTGCATTGGTTTACCTTCGTGGTGATTTAATTGGATTGGTTCCCTACTTTGGAACCTTAAGTTGTTTATTCATGCTAAATTACTATTACTTAGCATTTATTTGGAAGCCCAGCTGGCATATTTGTTGCATCGGGCGATGGGAAAGATTATAATGGCAAAGCCAAGTCCATTATAATGTTGACCATTGTTTTGCCCTTACTATACCCCTTTTCCAGATTGGCCTTGGAAAAGTCAAGTTAGCGTTCCTTTGTGAATGTATCTAGCTAACGGGCATGACTTTGTGTCATGGTCCTTGTCCTTTGTGACACTCTTATGGTTATTGGTTCCGGTACCGGGGTTTTCTCTTCGGCTTTCATGCTATGATGAAGATGATGACTTGTTGATTATTGAAGCTGCGCAGCGATCCTTTATTTGGATGTTCCGGTTTGGAAAACCTTGGCTATATCCTTTGTTATGTGTTTATTTCCGCTGCTATCTGTTATGTGATAAATGCTATGTGCTATGTGATATTTATTATTGCTTATTCCTTCTTGCATCATAGCATGTCATGTAGTTGCATTAGTAACTTATTGAGATTTATCTCACCCCCTTTTCTTTTATCTTTGTTTTTCCTTAACCCCCCCCAGGTGCTAAGGATTAGTCTCACTGATCACGAGAAAGAGGGCGTCGAGTGTGGATACGTTCTTTTGGGGAAGGTTATTATAGGTTGGTTTACATTATGTAAATGTGTAACCATTTTGGGATAGTTGTACCAAACAATGACGTCATTAAGAATTGTATTATTGTATTTTGTGGGGCATAAACTTGTGGAAGTTTATCATAGTTGTAATTTGTTTTTATCAAGCGTGGTTTTGTAAAACTCTGGATCATCACCCTTTTGGTATCAAATGGAATTTTTAACTTCGGTATTTCACCGTTTTGGTTTTAGAGTCGACGTCCAGATCGCGGTCTCGGGCCCGCGGGGTCCTGGGTCGCGACACTTCATCAGACAAGCTGGTCTACTGCCTCTATTCACTTTGAAGCAACCTTTCTACTCACCGCTCCTTGTGGATGAATTCTTCTCAACTGTTGCTCTCGTTGAGATACCTGCGGATGGATACGTGCGCTACAGAATACGCGCCGTTGTTCAAAATGTTGAAGTCACTATCTCTACTGGCACTCTCAAGAATATCATCAACTTCAACACGACTGGCCCTCTGAGTGTAGCTGGTAAAATCAATACCTATTCTGCTGCTGCGCAGAATCTTATGGCGAGTACCCATCTCAACATTCCTACTCTTCAGAATAACATCAAATCTGTTGAAATAAGGGATGGTGGTGATCTACTGGCGCATATCGCGTATTTGGTGGGGACTTCCATTATTTTCAAGATGGGAAATGTGAACAGATTCACAATGGAGCAGTGGGAATATACTGCAGCTATTATGGGAAACACAATCCTCAACTGGCCTCAAATCTTATTCAAAACTTTGTCGGACCAGATTGATAAGTACAACAAGAACAAGGCTGATGGGAAGACAAAGTTCAAAACTCACTGCCGAATTCTCACAAAGATTTTTCTCACTTATCCTGCGCTTGCCACTTTTCTTGCTGAGAACCCAGTTTATCAAACAACTGATGTTCCGATCTTTGGCAAACACAGTTTAGTGATGAAATGGCGCAGGAAGCGCATGGCTAAGCGCGCGCCGCCTGTAAAAGGTGATCAGTTGGTCGATGAAGCCACTGAGTCAGATGAAGAAGTAGATGGCGCAGAACCTGATGTTGCACCTCGCGCAGAACAAATTGCGCCCCGTGCAGAAACAATAACTGCTCCAGGCGCAAAAAAGGGCAAAGGCAAAGGGATTGCTAAAAGTTCAAGTAGACCACCTAAGGACCCTCGAACTGAAACAGAAGAATAAAAGGAGCTTAAACGCGCTAAGGAAGCCAGTAGACTGGAAGCGCAGAAAAAGAGGTATGAAGACTACAGATTCAAAATAGGCTGCTGATTTATCCAAGTCTGAAAGGCGCAAAGGCGCAGGGTCTAGCACTGATGTACGCGCGCCTGCTCCTAATGCGCCTCCTAATGTTCGTGCGCCTCCATCAAAGACTTCTGCTCCTACTCCAGTTCAGAAACTAACTCCAGAACCACTCTCTGCTGAGCGCCAAGCACTCAAAGATAAGCTATCTGATGAACTTTTTGGCGACTTGAGTGATGATCCAGTTCAAGGGGAGCCAGAGCCCTTGACTAGGCGCAAGAGCCCTTTTGTGCCTCCTCCTCATGATTCTGCGCCCCCAACTATTTTAGTAGAGCCTACTTTAAGTGATGACTATCTTCCTTCTCCTCGCGCTCCTACTCAATCACCCGTTAGGCGCTCCTCTTCTACTGCGCCTCAACCTGCTCCTGCTCCTCCCACTCCTGATATAAGTATGGTTATCTCATTGCTTCAGCAACTTCAGCAAGGCCAAGCTCACATTAATTCTCAGATGGAGCTTCATACTTCTATGCTTACTCAGCAAGCTGATGAGATTGCTGCCATTAAGGGGGAGATGGTGCGCATAGATGCTAATATCAAGGACAAACATTTCCTTACTCCTTAACAATGGAATGATGCTCTATATCAAATGAATGAGCTATTCAAAGTCACTCTTGCATCCCTACATGAACGTATTGACGGTGGCATCAAACTCACTGATGGCCAAGATTTCATTAACGCCATAAGGGAGGTAGAGTTGAATATAGTAGGTGATATAAGAAAGTTATTTGAGATGGTGGCTGGAGATAGCCAAAAATTATTGAGTGTTGTTGATAAACTCAAAGAAGTTAAGGATGAACTAGAAATCCTGGGTTTAACAGTATATGGTGCTGATCCTGGCGCAGAACCCAAAGCTCTTGAATCCCATGCGCCTTCAGCTCCTGAAACTCCTGCGCCCTCTTCCAGCTCTGCTCCTGGCGCGCATATTGACATTAATTCACTGCTCTCAAAGATTTATGTTTTGAAGGAATTAGTTGTCACTCACTTTAATGATGCGCATTCCAGTGTAGACAGGCGCACAGATAGAGTTTCTGCTGATATACTCACTGCCCAAGCTGCTGTTGAAGCAAACTTTCAAGCCTTCACTGAAAACTTTTCACAACAGCAATACATCACTCAGCGCACCATTTATGAGTATCAAAACATCAATGTTGATCATCTGCGCTATATTAGAGATGGTGTCACTGATACTCATGGTGTTGTCAACCGTACTCTTCAAATGTCAAAGCAGATTCAGTGCTCCGTGAAGGAAATTGAAGAAGGATTGAAGGACGATGATGCGCCTCCTCCTAATCCTTAGTTTCTTTATGATTGTAAGTTATTAGAATCTTTTGTGATAGAAAACTCTTTTTGTTAGTGATTTAGTGCTTAAGTGTTTTAGCACTCTTTTGTCTTTGTTCTTTTAAATACTTGTAATCTGTAAACTCTTATATTTCAAGTATTAATGAGAACAATGCATCACTTGTTATCAAACCTTGTTCACTCAAACTTCTTGTTTGTAGAATAATGAATGTTATTTAAAATCATATGCATCATATTTGAACTGCTTCATATTTCATGCATTAAGTTTAAACTTTGTTTAAACATATTTCAAAACTAAAACGCATATATCATTTTGAATGTGTTAAACTATCATTTCTATCTTTCCATTTGTAATGATTTATCTTTATTGGAATAGGTTAGAAATCTATATCTTGGACTAGTGTGTGCATTAACTTGAGACATGATTTACCAATTTCATTTATTTGGACATTTTATTATCAAGTATAATGTTTGTCCCTGATATAGTAGGTAATGGCATCAATCAAATAGGGGGAGATTGTTGGGTATGCCCACTTATATCTCAGTTTCAATGTAATAGTATTGATTAAATTTGATTGATCCATCACCTAAGTTTTATTTCATGGACTTTAGACCCACATGTAAGAAGTATTTATACTTCATTTTTTAGGTTGTCCATTGTAATAGAATAGGCTTAGGAATAGGGCAAGAAGATCAAGATTGAAGAAAATCACTCCGTGAGTTTGAGCTACGCGACTATGCGCCCCCTTCACCTTTACGCCATGTGCCTATCCAGCGCGCGCGCATAAGGTGATGCGCCTAGCTATGCTACGCGCCCCATTAGCTCATGCGCGCCTCAAAGAAGTGTTTTTAATACTCAATGATTTAACGAAGATTAAAAGACTTGAAGAGATTCAAACTTCGCCAATGATCCAATGATGAGAAAATGACACGTATGAGCCCGGATCTAAGGACACCTGTCCATAACGGTCTAACGTCTATAAAAGGACACGTGCTCCACTCAATGAGCGACAGCACATCCGTCCTTTCTCTGACTCACTAAGGATTTCTAACGGCTAGTTTTTTGGGCTCTACTATAAATACCCCATAACTTCAACCATTTGAAGTTACTAAGCATTTCACGAATTTCTCTCTCAACCATTTGTTGAAGATTTGAAGATTGCCTTTGATTTACCAGAATTCTCAAGAACATCTTCATAACTTCATCCTTAGCCCAGATCCTCAAGCAAAAACACTTTAGTTTTCTTGTGCTCTCAATCTCAAAGATCTAAAGAGCCTTGAATCTAAAATCACACACGCACCTCTTTAAGTTTGATCACTTAGATCTTTGTTTTAGAGATACACCGGTTATTGTCTAGGATTTGTTCTTTCATAGAAATAGATCTTGAGTTAGTGTATAAGCTCAAACGATTGTAATTTGTAACACTCTCTCATTATATAAGATCTCCATTAGAAATCCAAGACTAACCATCTTGGTAGAGGACATAGATCTTTCACCGATCGAACCTCTCCAAATAGCGCGTACTTATTTACTGCTATTTCCTTTCAAGTTCATATCATATCTAACTACTTGTTTGTTTATTCATTGTAGATTGATTGATTGAACTGTGTTGTGTTTGTTATATCATTTGCCTTAGTTTCTTATTTCACCCACTTTGAGCCAAAATACTTAGAGTGTGTGCGCCCCCTTTATCATACTTTGCGCCTATTTACATTACTAAATTCCGCTGTGCATTTCACTCACTCACTTAGGCGCATATCATAACGCTTATTTGATAAAGTGCGCATTTGCAATTGAGTTTATCAAGGGTATGAAAAGAATTTTAAAACATCTATTCACCCCCCCTAGCTATTTTTCAAACCCTTGTTGCCCTTTGGGACCAACAAGGCCTTTCACCTAAAAATGACCACTTTGGGTCAAGGCTTGGGTCAACTCCATCTTTGGGGAGTTTGACGGGAAAACTGGTCTTACGTCTGACTAAGGACTGCCAGGACAAAGGCTTCAACCTATAATGACCACTCTGGGTCAAGGCTTAGCTTGGGTCAACTCCACCTTTGGGGAGTTTGATGGAAAAACTAGTCTTACATCCGACTAAGGACGGCCGGGAACAAAGGCTTTCACCTAAAAATGACCACTTTGGGTCAAGGCTTGGGTCAACTCCATCTTTGGGGAGTTTGACGGGAAAACTGGTCTTACGTCCGACTAAGGACTACCGGGACAAAGGCTTCAAACTATTATGACCACTCTGGGTCATGGCTTAGATTGGGTCAACTCCACCTTTGGGGAGTTTGATGGGAAAACTGGTCTTACGTCCGACTAAGGACGGCCTGAAACAAAGGCTTTCGCCTAAAAATGACCACTTTGGGTCAAGGCTTGGGTCAACTCCATCTTTGGAGAGTTTGACGGGAAAACTGGTCTTACGTCCGACTAAGGACTGCCGGGGACAAAGGCTTCAACCTAAAATGACCACTTTGGGTCAAGGCTCGGGTCAACTCCATCTTTGGGGAGTTTAATGGGAAAACTGGTCTTACGTCCGACTAAGGACTGTCGGGGACAAAGGCTTCAACCAAAAATGACCACTTTGGGTCAAGGCTCGGCTTGGTCAACACTACTCTACGGGATGGTTGACACATTTTCTTGACACTGGGGAAAGCTTAGGGGCAACCATTAAGACCGTTTATAGCCGATTAGAAAATAGTTTCATCTATACTTTCCCGGTAATAGGTAAGTTACTATTCCCCATTTATTATTAAAATGTTCATATATACAGTATATGGTACTTTGTTTGGTGAATATTTCTTTGTGATGTGTATTGGTGAAAGTTGATGTTGGTGGTGTTAAAGAAGCTATTTTAGTGTTGTTTAACTCAGTTGTGTTGAGTTATAATTAGTAAGATAGAAGTTGGGGTAGTACTTTTGAGACGGTGAAATGTTTATTTAGGAAAGATTTCTGAATTCTGGCAGTGCAGGGTTTTGGGCGACCACCCAAATTGGGATAGGCGACCGCCCATGCTTTCTGTGATGTTTTAGAGACTCAGAGGTAGTTTTATGCGGCCACACAGGTGGGTACAGGTGACCACCCAGGTTGCTGAAAAAGATGAGATGTTCCAATTCAATTGATTTGTAGGTCAATCTTGGTCTAGGTCTTAGGTGATATCCTAGGGTACCTAGAGGGTTATTGTGGAACACCAAAGTGGTATAATTGGTCCGTTTGTGATCGATTTTGAAATGATATAACCGTTTAGGTTCATTTTGGTGTTGTACATCTTTATGATGCTTTCGTGGGGTTTCCTACTTTGAAATCCTTTGTTTGAGAAATGTGTTTAACGTACTTGGTTGTTGGGATTTTTATGGGAAGTTTATCATCTTTATGATGTACTTAGTATGGTTCCCTATTTTGGAATCATACACCGATTATGCAATAGTTAAAAGTCCAGCTGGTCTTACTTGGTTGAGTCGGGCAGTGATGAATATTATCATGGCACTCGAGCCAAGTTCATTATAATGTTTGTCACTGGTAACCCCCTTTTTCCCCTTCCTGATTGTGTGGTTGGGATGAGCTAGCTCCCTTGTGTAAGTATTATAGCTACACGTTTTAGGGTTATGACTTTGTGTCACTTTCCCACCGTTGTTCTTGTTATTGTTTGGTTCCAGAACCCCTGCTTCAGCTCTTTGATGCTACTCTGTTGATACTGCTCAGATTATTATATCCTTTTGGGAGAACCTTGGCTCAGTATCCTTTGTAATGTGTTTATTTCGTCTAATGTGTTGCGTGATGAGTTGGTCGTTATTTCCAACCGGTATGGGACGGTTGGCGATAGGGAGCCTATCATGTTATGTGCTATGTGATTGCTTATCATGAAAGCTCATTTGAAGTTATTATGTATAACATGCCATGTAGTTGCATATTAGTAACTTACTGAGATTTATCTCACCCCGTTCCTTGTTTAATTGTTTTCCTTAGATAAGGGCGAACCAGGGGCTAGGACACGTTGAGCTCGGGGAGGATGTCGAGTTGGTAAGCCATTTTGGGAAGGAGTTGTTTTTGGTTGCATTATGTAAATGTAACCTATGGGGTAGTATACCCGAGACTTTGATGTATATCACTATTTTGGTACACTTTTAGTGTTTGTAAATATTGTAAGTAAAGTGTGTGAGCCTTTGAGGCTATGTATTTTAAGTTATGTATAGTTTGTAAGTGTAATGTTTGGAAGTTTCAAAGTTTATCAAGTTTTGGTATAACAAATAATTAAGAAAGGACATTTCGAAATTAAAATGTGATTTATGACGTCTTCTGTGCGTGTCCCGATCGTGGGGGCCAACTAGGACCCTGGGTCGGGGCGCGACAGTTGGTATCAGAGCCTAGGTTGTAGATAGTCTAGAATGATTATGTGACCTAGGAGGGTAGTTGGTTGTGGAGTGAGTAACGTTGAGTGTTTTATGCAGGTACTCAGTTAAAATGGTGAGAACTGATGATGATCCAAAAAATGTTAGGGATGAGACTCGGAATATGTTTCAAGGAATGTTTGAGGCAGCGATGAAAGCTATAAATAATCAGAGACAGGGAGGAGAACATGCACCTCCAAGGTATGGACTGGAACAGTTTCTGAAGATGAAACCAATTGGTTATGATGGTGAACCGGATGTGGCTAAGGTCTAAAGATGGATTGAAGCAATGGAAAAGATCTTTGATGTTTTGAGATGTCTTGATGAAGATCGAGTTAGATTTGCTACTTATAAGCTGACTGGGGCTGCAGAACATTCGTGGAAATCATTAAAGACTAGTTGGGATGATGCTCATATACCTTATACTTAGGAGAATTTTCTGAAGAAGTTCAAGGAGCATTTCATTCCTAGTGTGGATCAAGATACGAAGGAGGTGGAATTTCTTAACCTGGAACAAAATGCCATGTCAGTGGGTCAGTATGCAGCTAAGTTTACCGAGTTATCCCGGTATTTTACTCATTTAGTTGCAACGGAAGAGAGGAAAGCGATGAGGTTTGTTAAGGGATTGAAAACAGTGATTCGAACTCATTTAGTATCTCACAAACTTCAAGATTTCTAGGATGCGGTAGATCGTTCTTATCAAGTGGAACATGATATTGAGGAGCATAAGAGGAAAACTGAATTGTTAAGTGTTGGAAGGCAAGGAGGTCAAGGAAGATCACAACAACAACATGGGGATAATCGTGGAGGACAGGGAATGCCATCACAGTTTAGAGGACAACCACAGGGGCAACAAAATGTTAAAATCAAGGTAGTACTTCAGGGAATCAGAATAAGATGATATGTCCTTATTGTCAAAAGGTAGGGCATACGGAGGAAAGATATTGGAATAAGCAAGGGAAGTGTTTGAATTGTGGGCAGTTTGGGAATTTTCAAAGGGGGTGTCCTAAACCAAAGAGTCAACCATCTGGGAGTGGCACCAAGACTTTACAGGGTCAGAAAAGGGATGCTTCAGGGAGGCCTAAAGTTCAAGGCCGTGTCTTTGCCATCAATCAGCAACAGGCGTCGGATGCCTCAACAGGAATAGGAGGTGTCATTTTTATATCGAGTTTGAGAGCACGCACACTTATAGACCCTGGCTCATCGCATTCATATGTTTCTTTGCATTTTGCATCTCAGTTGCATTCTTCTTCTGAGTCTTTGGCTTATGTGCTAGAAGTGTCGACTCCTATGGGAGAATGTTTGATTACTGATAAGGTGTTATGTGCTTGTGATGTGCTTATATGTGATCATGTGTTACATGCTGATTTAGTAGTGTTACCACTACAAGATTTTGATGTTATTTTGGGTATGGATTGGTTAATCAAGTATCATGCTTCAATTGATTGTCGTAAGAAAGTTGTTATATTTTCCGTCCCTAATATGCCCGAGTTTATTTTTGAGGTTGTTCCTTCGGGTAGGGATATACGTGTTATTTCTTATGTGAAAGCTAGAAAGTTATTGCGTCGTGGTTGTGTGGGGTATTTGTCTAGTGTATTGGATACTACGAAAGAGTTTCCTGTGTTAGAAGATGTGCATGTTATTAAAGAGTTCCCTGATGTGTTCTCTACAGAGTATGTTATGCCTCCCGATAGGGAAATCGAGTTTTGTATTGATTTACTTCCAGGTACAGCTCCAATATCTGAGGCACCGTATAGAATGGATCTGGCTGAATTAAAAGAATTGAAGGTTCAGTTACAAGAATTGCTCGATAGGGGATCCATCCGACCTAGTGTTTCACCGTGGGGAGCTCCAGTTTTGTTTTGTTAAAAAGAAGGATGGATCTTTGAGATTGTGTATCGACTATCGGAAGCTGAATCAGGTAACTGTGAAGAACAAATATCCATTGCCTTATATTGATGATTTATTTGATAAACTTCAAGGTTCAACAGTCTTTTTGAAACTTGACTTAAGGAGTGGTTACCATCAGTTGAAGGTTCGTCCAGAAGATATTCCTAAGACTGCCTTTCATAGCAGGTATGGCCATTTTGAGTTTCTTGTTATGCCGTTTGGGTTAACAAATGCGCCAGCAGTTTTTATGGACATGGTGAACCGTGTTTTCAAGCCTTATCTTGACACTTTCGTGGTTGTATTCATTGATGATATTCTGGTCTATTCTAAATCGCGGGAGGAACATGAACAACATTTGCGAATGGTTTTCTCTGTGCTACGGGAGAAACAGTTATTTCCATAGTTTAGTAAGTGTGCTTTTTGGCTTGATGAGGTTTCTTTTCTGGGGCAAGTTGTTTCGAATAAAGGGATATCTGTTGATCCTTCTAAAATTGAATCCATTGTTAATTGGAAGAGGCCGGGAACAGTAACGGAGATTTGAAGTTTCTTGGGTTTGGTGGGGTATTATCGAAGATTCATTGAGGGGTTTTCAAGAATTGCTACACCGTTGACTCAGTTGACTCAGAAAAATGTACCGTATGTGTGGAATGAGAGATGTCAAGTCATTTTTGAAGAATTAAAGAAGAGGTTGATCACCGCTCCTATTCTTGCATTGCCTAATAGGAATGATGACTTGGTTATTTACAGTGATGTTTCAAAGGAAGGTTTGGGGTGTGTCTTGATGCAAAATGGGAAGGTAATTGCTTATGCTTTGAGGAAGTTAACTCCTAGTGAACAGAATTACCCAACTCATGACATGGAACTTGCTGCGATTGTTTTTGCGTTACATAAATGGAAGCATTATCTTTATGGAGCAAAGTTTGAAATTTTCACAGATCACCAGAGTTTGAAATATTTTTTCTCTCAAAAAGAGTTGAACAATAGACAGGGTAGATGGATGGAGCTTCTGAAGGATTATGATTGTACAATTTCTTATCATCTAGGCAAAGCAAATGTGGTTGCAGATGCTATTAGCAGGAGGTCATATGTAGCTTCATTGATGGTTCGGGAATGGAAGATGTTAGAGGATGCACGAGATTGGTGTCCTTATAAATCAAAGCATGGAGCTATATTTGCGAATATTAAGGTATTGCCAACTTTTATTCAACAGATAAAGGATGCTCAGAAGGATGATCCCGAGTTAATGAAGATTGTGGATAAAATCAACGATAGAAATTTTGAAGATTTCTCTCTTAGTTCTAATGGAGTATTGAGTTTTAGAGGTAGATTATGTGTGCCTAATATTGATGGGATTAAATGTCAAGTTCTTGATGAGAGCCACAAGTTTAGATATACCATTCATCCCGGGAGTACAAAGATGTATCAGAATTTGAAGCAGCATTTTTGGTGGAATAATATGAAGCGGGAAAAAGCAGATTATGTGTCAAAGTGTTTGACTTATCAACGAGTTAAAGCTGAACATCAGAGACCCGCAGGTTTACTTCACCCTTTAGAGATACTAGAGTAGAAGTGGGAGCATGTTATGATGATTTTGTAAGTGGATTGCCTCGTACTCATAGAAAATTTGATGCAGTTTGGGTAATCGTGGATAGATTGACAAAGTCTGCTCATTTCTTACCTATTTCTATTGGCTATTCGATGGAGAAGCTTGCGACTTTGTATATTCATGAGATTGTGAGATTGCATGGAGTTCCTGTTAGTATTGTGTCAGACCGTGATCCCAGGTTTACTTCCCAATTTTAGAAGGCATTTCAAAAGGCATTGGGTACAGATTTGAGATTTAGTACGACGTTTCTTCCTCAAACTGAGGGCCAATCCGAAAGAATGATTCAGATTCTTGAATATATGCTACGGGCTTGTTCAGTTGACTTCTCATATTCTTGGGATACTCATCTACCACTTGCCGAGTTTGCTTATAATAACAGTTATCAGTCGAGTATTGAGATGGCTCCTTATGAAGCTTTGTATGGAAGGAAGTGTAGGTCTCCTATTTGTTGGGATGAAGTTGGGGAAGCCAAGATTTGGGGTATTGATATGTGTGAATACCCCTTTCCGATGAAGCGACGCATGGGAAGTATCTTGTGATTATTATTATTTACAAAAGGGAATATTCATAACGACATTAAAATTATGAGAGTCGCCACGCCGTTTTAATTAAAGCCAAAACATTGAAAAAAACATCTTTAGTGGGTTCGGGGGTCAAATTACAACACGAGAAGAATATTGAACGTTATCACTCCTATTGCCCGAATTGATCGGTCTTTCTATCATGATGCGGTGTATGTAGTGTGTTAGTGATTTAGACCGGATCCGAAGATTGCCTACGTTCCTCTCAATGTGAGAAGCTCAGGTCAGCGTAGTTCACACATAATTAGAATGTGGAGAGAGAATAGGGATCATGCATAATGAAGAGGGAGGAGAAAGAAACATGCAGGATGATCACATCCTAGAATAATGACTATGCCATCAATGAGATCTCGATGAACATTCATCACATTCATCATGGGAGGATTATTGAACATGGGAGTAATTACCTAAAGTTTAGGGTTTAGAAATAGTTCCTAGATCATCCTTGGGTTGATGAACCCTAAATCATCATCGGCTATGAAATAACATGCAAACATGAAGATCGCAACCCTAAATATAGCATAAATAAGGTTTTAATCTGTGAACACGAAGATCATGCGAAGAACATATTATGAACATATGAATGAACATGCAAAGCATATGAAGAAACTATGAATAAACATGTAAGAACATGAATATAAAAGATCTACATTAAAAATGATGCAAGAACATGAAGAAAAAGTTAGAAAACTTACCTATGTTGGCAAGAAATAAACCTTGATCTCCTTGAGTGTTTGAATGCTTAATTAGGGAGCAAAATAATGTTTAAGAACTCTCAAAATCGGATTTAAGACTCTCAAACTCGGGATCCCCCAAACCAATGGAATGGAATGAGTTTATATAGTAAACTGATGGGAAGATCTGACGGCTGAGATCATCCGGGACAAGGTTGGCCGCCTGGCCATGATTGAAGACGGCGACAAGAGTGGCCGCGTGGCCAAGGTTGGGGCGCGGCAATGTTGCCCGCGTGGCCAAAGATGCGGGCTGGCTTGATTCTTAAGCTAGGGTTTCTGCATGGTTTTAAGGAAACCATAAGTTACCTATTTTGATGGATTTTGTCATAAATGAGGTATTTCGGGAATCCGGGACAAGTCTTTGCGAGGTTTCTAATTCCTATAAAGTCCTTGTATATTTGGGAAAGCCCTAATAAACTCATTTTTAGGTCGGGTACTAACAATATGGTTCATGATTCGGTTGAAAAAGTCAAGCTTATTCGGGATCGATTGAAAACTGCTCAACGTAGACAAAAGAGTTATTCCGATCACAGGAGGCGAGATCTTGAGTTTCAGATGGGTGACTTTGTATTTTTGAAAGTTTCTCCAAAGGTGGGAATTAAAAGGTATGGTAAAAAGGGTAAACTTGCTCCAAGGTATATCGGGCCTTTTGAAATTGGGGAAAGGGTTGGAAATCTTGCTTATCGTCTTGCGTTGCCACCTTCTCTGGGCAAGATGCATAGTGTGTTTCATGTTTCAGCACTTCGTAAGTATGTGTATGACCCATATCATGTATTGTCAGAAGTACCGAAAGAGATTGAGCCAAATATGTCTTACGAGGAGCAACCAATTCAGGTGATCGATACCAAGTTCCAAGAGTTGAGAAACAAAAGTATTCCACTTGTTAGAGTGGTGTGGAGGAATCATAACGTGGAAGAGTCGACTTGGGAACTTCGGGAAGAGATTGAGCGGAAGTATCCGTGGTTATTTGATAATCTTGGTAAGTATCTTTAAAATTCAGGTCGAATTTTTTTAAGGGGGAGTGACTGTAACGACCCCAAAACCCAACACTATTTTAAAAATAAATTGAGCTAGTGTGTGTATTTTGTGTTGCATATTATTTCACGCTTATCATTATTTGGTTGATTATTTGTGTTAGTTTTAACTTGTTATATTAATAAGTTAAGGAAGTAATTTAGTAAAGTTGAAACCTTAGGGGCCTTGGAGAAAATTAAAGTTTAGGGGTTTATGTGTTTAAAGTAAAAGTAGAGGGGCTTAAGTGAAAATGGTAAATATCAAAAATCACTCTTATCCTCACCATCTCTCCCTCTCTGTGTTTTCATACATACATAATATACTTTCCCAAAAAAATCTCTCTCAGTCCATGGAAGGAAGAAAAGGTAAGGGTTTCATATTTTGATTTTATTTCTTATTCATTAATCCGACTTCACCTAAATGTTCAGGGTGTTGAGTAGACCGTTTATAGCCGATTAGAAAAAAGTTTCATCTATACTTTCCCAGTAATAGGTAAGTTACTATTCCCCTTTTTATTATTAAAATGTTCATATATACATTATATGGTACTTTGTTTGGTGAATATTACTTTGTGATGTGTATTGGTGAAAGTTGATGTTAGTAGTGTTAAAGAAGCTATTTTAGTGTTGTTTAACTCTGTTGTGTTGAGTTATAATTAGTAAGATAGAAGTTGGGGTAGTACTTTTAAGACGGTGAAATGTTTATTTAGGAAAGATTTCTGAATTCTGGCAGTGCAGGGTTTTGGGCGACCGCCCATATTGGGAAAGGCGACCGCCCATGCTTTCAGTGATGTTTTAGAGCCTGAGAGGTAGTTTTGGGCGGCCGCACAGGTGGGTGCGGGCGACCGTCCAGGTTGCTGAAAAAGATGAGATGTTTCAATTCAATTGATTTGTAGGTCAATCTTGGTCTAGGTCTTAGGTGATATCCTAGGGTACCTAGAGGGTTATTGTGGAACACCAAAGTGGTATAATTGGTCCGTTTGTGATCGAGTTTGAAATGATATAACCGTTTAGGTTCATTTTGGTGTTGTACATCTTTATGATGCTTTCGTGGGGTTTCCTATTTTGAAATCCTTTGTTTGAGAAATGTGTTTAACGTACTTGGTTGTTGGTCTCTTTATGGGAAGTTTATCATATTTATGATGTACTTAGTATGGTTCCCTATTTTGGAATCATACACCGATTGTGCAATAGTTAAAAGTCCAGCTGGTCTTACTTGGTTGAGTCGGGAAGTGATGAATATTATCATGGCACTCGAGCCAAGTTCATTATAATGTTTGTCATTGGTAACCCCCCTTTTTCCCCTTCCTGATTGTGTGGTTGGGATGAGCTAGCTCCCTTGAGTGAGTATTATAGCTACACGTTTTTGGGTTATGACTTTGTGTCATTTTCCCACCGTTGTTCTTGTTGTTGTTTGGTTCCAGAACCCCTGCTTCAGCTCTTTGATGCTGCTCGGTTGATACTGCTCAGATTATTATATCCTTTTGGGAGAACATTGGCTCAGTATCCTTTGTAATGTTTTTATTTCAGTCTAATGTGCTTCGTGATGAGTTGGTCGTTATTTCCAACCGGTATGGGACGGTTGGCGATAGGGAGCCTCTCATGTTATGTGCTATGTGATTGCTTATCATGAAAGCTCATTTGAAGTTATTATGTATAGCATGCCATGTAGTTGCATATTAGTAACTTACTGAGATTTATCTCACCCCTTTCCTTGTTTATTTGTTTTGCTTAGATAAGGGCGAGCCAGGGGCTAGGACACGTTGAGCTCGGGGAGGACGTCGAGTTGGTAAGGCATTTTGGGAAGGAGTTGTTTTGGGTTGAATTATGTAAATGTAACCTATGGGGTAGTATACCCAAGACATTGATGTATATCACTATTTTGGTACACTTCTAGTGTTTGTAAATATTGTAAGTAAAGTGTGTGATCCTTTGAGGCTATGTATTTTAAGTTATGTATAGTTTGTAAGTGTAATGTTTGGAAGTTTCAAAGTTTATCAATTTTTGGTATAACGAATAATTAAGAAAAGACATTTAGAAATTAAAATGTGATTTATGACGTCTTCCGTGCGTGTCCCGATCGTGTGGGCCAAGTAGGACCCCGGGTCGGGGCGCGACAAGGGTACCATTGATTCACATCAAGGACTTGGTTCCAATTCATAATATTTGCAAGAATAATAAAGACATAATATAAATAAGGCAAAATGAAATAGAGTATGAGATGAAGAGAAGATGGGGAGAAGGAGGCCTCACTAATTTTGGTTCTAAGCCTATCTTCTTTCACTCTTTTCACTCAAGAATGTGTTTGTATCCCTAATCTGCTCTCATTTTGGAAGAGTTTACACACACAAATGATTTTTCTCCCCCTCTGAAATGATCAGCAAGGGTCTTAATTTATAGGGACTGAGGGTACCCATAGTAGCCGTACGGCTGGGGCTTTCCCACGTCTAAACCATCCGTACGGCTCAGCCTGGCGAGCTTCTGGATTTTTCTAAGTTTTAATTCCAGGATAGTCCTAGAGTTTTGGTTTATTCTAGTGAGGTCCCAGTCTATCAGTTTATCCCTGAATGGTGCTAAGAGTTCCTCTAAAGTTGGTTAATTTCAGATTGGGGCACTTACAGGTGGGCCGTTTCATACTACCGTACCCCCTCTATCAGCAAAAGTCGCTCACACAGGGACCGCATCTCTATCTCTCGTAATTTCAAATTCATTTTTTCATCGAGTCTTTGCTTTTTTCTTGGTGATGTCCTCGACGGGTGTACTTTCTTTCGTCGACGCGTTTTGCTTTGAAATCCACGTCACCGAGGGGCTCTGTAGACACCCGGCCTTGGACCGCTCACCCCGATTGCACATTTGATCTTGTGTTTCTCCTTATTTTAAGTGTTTCTCGTTAGTTTCTATTACTTTCGTTAAGTTCTTGACTGACTTCGTTAAGTCCAGGGACCAAACTGAATAACAGTGCTAACTTTCTAGTCCATTCTGTCAAAAAGGCCATTTTGAAGTCGCGCGCCTCTTCCCTTTGGGGTCAGAAGCGCGCGCATCCCGCCACCAAGGCAGGAGGCGCGCCCACCTGGGCATCAGTTACAGATTTTCTCCAAGAATCCCTCCCTTGCTCATTTTACATGATTTGCCCGGGAAACTGATCTTTGTGACTTCGTTTTGGCACCAAAAACATCTTGTTTACACCTATATAAACCCCTCTAATTCACCATTGAGAGGGAGGACTTTTTTTGATTAAGAAAACTTTACATAATCATTTTCAAGGGATTCTCCAAGACATCCTTGAAGTCATTTGAAGTTTAGGTAAACTCTACTTTTTTATCTCTTCTCTCTACTTCGTCTCCTTTCTTCTCTTTGACTTTATCAAAAGTGAAATCACCCAAATCATTTTGGGACATGACACCAAAGGCTACTTCATTCCATTGAAGTGTGTCAAGGAGTTATCTCCCTACATTCCAAACACCCCTTTTTCAAACCCCCTATTATTACCGAAAGAATAGGAAGAACACTTTTATTTATGTAGACTATGAACAAGCAAGACTGACATTAGTCGGGCGAGATGGGTGTTTAAGTACTTCCCATCTCGTAATCTAACCCCCGAACTCTATAACAAGAATCTCTGTTTTCGTATCAAACAATAGGCTTTAATATTAGGTTTTTCTTATGTTCCATTAAAAACATAGGTGGCGACTCTACAATCCTAAAACAAGTTAGACATCCTAGGATATCACACGCGCTCTAGCCAAGCCGTGCCTTTCCCCGGGGTATCTACAGGCCTCTTTCCCGTCCACATCTCATATGGAGTCTTTGGAACTGACTTAGTTGGAACATTATTTAGTGTGAGTGCAGCAGTTTCTAATGCATGTCCCCAAAAAGATTAATGAAGATTAACTTGACTCATCATAGAGCGGACCATATCTAATAAAGTCATATTTATCCGCTCGGAAACACCATTCCATTGTGGTGTTCCAGGTGGAGTTGATTGTGAAACAATTTCACAACTCTTAAGATGATTGTCAAATTCTTGGCTTAAATATTCACCACCACGATCGGATCGAATTGATTTAATATTTTTGCCAAGTTGATTATGTACTTTATTTTGAAATATTCTAAATATTTCAAATGATTCACTTTTGTTTTTCATCAAGTAAACATAGCCATATCTACTAAAATCATCAGTGAATGTAATGAATTATTTATATCCGCCCCTAGCATTGCTACTTAATGGTCCACATACATCGGTATGTATTAGTCCCAACAAGTCACTAGCCCTTTCACTACACTTAGTAAAAGGTGTCTTAGTCATTTTTCCAAGTAAACACGACTCACAAGTTTCATATGATTTAAAATCAGGTGAACCTAAAAGTCCGTCCCCAAGGAGTTTTGAGATACGCTTCTCATTAATATGACCGAAACAGCAATGTCACAATTTACATCATTAGATTTGGATTTCTTATTTATGTTATAAACATTATAATTATTTCTATTCTTAACATCAAGAACATAAAGGCCATTAAATAAATTTGCAATACAATAAATCATATCATTTAAACAAATAGAAAAATTCTTATTCTCAATAAGAAATTTATAACATTCATTATCCAAATAAGAAATTGAAATAATATTCCTACTTAAATCCGGAACGTAGTAACAATTGTTCAAAACAAGAATTAAACCACTAGGTAAAACAACTTCATAAGTTCCTACGGCTAATGCAGCAACGCTTGCTCCATTCCCCACACATAGGTCTACATTTCTGTCTTTAAGAATCCTTCTATTCTTTAGTCCCTGCACATTTAGACAATTATGAGATCCACATCCGGTATCTAATACCCAGGAACTAGAAGTAGAAAGTAATATGTCTAACATAAATACCTAAAGTAGAAGCAATCTCATTGCCCTTCTTCTTCTTCCTTTCTTCCATGAAAGCCTTGAAATTTCTCTTCCAATGACCAATCTCATTGCAATGGAAACAAATTGCATCCTTTTGGGAGTTTGGTTTTTCCGCATCACCTTTGGAAACACTTGTCTTGGTGATCTTGGGCTTGGCAACTTTTGCCTTGCCCTTTCCTTTGGCCTTTGCTCCCTTTCCAGAATTCACCATGAGTATAGGAGAGGTTTTCTGAATGATTTTATTTTCAGAAGTTTTAAGCACCCCATTTAACTCTGATAAATTTTTAGTCATTCCATGCATGTTAAAGTTCATAACAAACTGATTATAACATTTAGGTAATGAGTTAAAATCATGTCATTAGCCAACTCAGCAGGGATGTCATATCCTATCCTTTCCAAGTGCTCAAAGTGGCCCTTCATTTTCAAAACATGAGCGCTTACCGGGCTATCCATCAGTCATCTTGCATGATATCAAAGCAGCCATACTATCATACCTTTCCTGTCTAGCTTGCTCTTGAAACATATCTTTCAATGAGTTGCCTATTTTATAGGCGTCCAAGTGTTCAAGAGTTTTTTGAAGCCCAGAACACATGGTAGCAAGCATAAGACAACTGAAGTCACGAGAATCACTAGCATGTTTCTTATGAGCGTCCCTGTCTGCCCTAGGGGCGCCAGCAGCAGGTTCCTTTGGAACGGGTGAATCAAGAATGTACAGCTTATCTTCTTGCCTTAAAACAATTCTTAGGTTTCGGATCCAATCCATAAAGTTAGAACCATTCTCTTGAAGCTTTTCCTTCTCAAATATAGATCGCAATGATAGGGTTTGAGTGTTTTTTGTCATTATCTACAATTTTATGCAAACATACAACATGCATAAGTACTAATTTCATAAAGAGATAAATTTGTATTTCATAAATACTCCCACTAAATTATATAACATTCTTATACATTTAATGCATAATATAAATTAAATGGGCTAAAATCCATATTTCATTTAATTTTACCTCTGCAATGGCATGATGCGTAAATTTAAATTATTTAGGTAGACAACTCTTGTCAATCATATCATATATGACTCTTAGATCTTTTATGAGATTCTTTAGACATCATATGTCAAAAGCATGTTTTAATCTCATATGTGCCTTAGGACCAAAACTCTTTTGAGAGCCTAATTAAGTCAAACCACTTTCAACGTATAGGAATCACTCTTTCACTCATCTTGTTCATACATGAATAGAATCAATGCACATCGCAGGGTTAGAGTGCGCACAAAACTACCAATGTAAATTCCAAGTGTTTTAATCATGGATTGGCACTTGACTTAAATTTTTAACATGAAGGTTCAACACATATAGCATGCATCACAATTATATGCACATAATATAAACATGTAAAGCATGGGTTAATCACTTAATTAATCTCATTAATTAATGCATGACCTTATGTGATTAAGTTGCAAAAGTTTATGGGGATAAATTTTCAAACTCTTGGATTTCCAAAATCCATAATCTGAAACAAATCTTACGGTCGAACTAAGCCAAAAGGCAACCGCAATCCCGCATAAAAGTTTGAAACTGAGAGCACGATTGTACGGTTGAAACTAAGTCAATGGCATCCACAATCCCGTACCAAATTAAAAAACTAGAAGAAACAATCTTGTAAGGTCGAAACTAACCCAAAAGGCATCCACAATCCCTTACCGAAAGTAACTCGATTCTAAATTATTTTGTTTCATCAATTTATGACTTTGATCTTGAGATTTATTTTCAGGAAACAAAGTTTCTAAAACCAGCCATCTGACAAATAAATTCAATCCAAAGTAATTTTGAACTTTAGATTTAATTTCAAGAAACAGGATTTCTAAAACCAGTCATCTGACAATTAAATTTAACTCAAAATATTTACCATTGTGTTCAAAATCACACACACAAAACAATCTACTTGGCCGAACCATTCGGTCAAGCACCACGTTTTGCCAGATTCAAAGTCCCAAAATTTTCACATTAAATTGCGTTTCCATATTCAATAAAAATTCAACAATCTCATGGAAGATATTAATCAAATTATTAAATGCAATTCAAGATATTATTAAGATAACCATGATGAACGAGGCTCTGATACCACTGTTGGGTTCTGAGCAATGATGCGCAACGAAATTTAAAACCCAAAAGCCTAGATCCATTCAAGATGATTAAATTAATACAAAGATAAATTTAGATTAATAACCGTAGCGATGCTTTAAAATTTCTTCGGTGGATCTTCTTATTCTTCACGCCTTTAAAACAAGATCGCAGGAATCATGAACTTGAAGGAATTGAAACCAACGCCCTCTATGTGTATCCACACGCGAACGAATATCTAGAACAAATTTCTAGATCTGGATTTGCTAGATCCAGTAGACCCAATTTCTATTATAAAGGCTATATGATTACTAGGGTTCTTGTTCTTGAGGAAGAAGAAGACTAGTTTTTATCTCTTGGAGGCTCTCAATATTGATTACCATAATCATATATGACCAGGGATTATGAGAGGTGTATTTAAATCTAAAAGTCCCAAACTGTTTAGGAAACAAGGTCAAAATCCCGTTAAAATTCGGAGGTCAAAAGTATGGAAATACTAGAAACTAAAAGGTCCGACTGGGGCAAGACAATGGTCCGCCAGGACCCCCTAGGTCCGATCGGGTATGGACTATGGTCCGCTCGAATCTGGCCCTAGGGTCTGACCGGGTATGACTACTGGTCCGGCCGGATCTGTGGCTTCCAAGCCAGTTCCGTTTTTACCTTAAAATCTGATTTTAATACTTTCCAAAACCCATCAAAAAAATGGAAGGGGTGTTTAAACTCAAAAGTCCTAAACCCTTTAGGAGAATAAGTCCAAAACCCGCAAAAATTAGATTTAGGAAACCAGATTTACGGAAACAGTACGTTCGACCGGGTCTTGGACATGGTCCGCCCGGATCCACAGTGGGATCTGACCCCCCCCCCCCCGAGCATGTTCCGTAATTTTCTTTAAAATCTGATTTTAGGCCCTTCCAAAATTCCAATTTTAGCCATTTTCGAATTCGTTCTTTTGTGTGTGACCGCGTAGGATTATATTATGTTGGAAATAAGATTAAAACCATTTTTACCTTATAAATCATGAGCGGACTCTAGTAATCCATCATGACTACCTAATTAATATAACTTGTCAAAGTTCGTGAAATTCATTATAGTATATATATCTGTAGACACCCCGCTTTGGACCTCTCACCCCGATTGCATACATAGTATTTTTATTTAACTTGTTTTTGTTAATTTATGTTACTTCCGTTAAGTTCCTAACTGATTCCGTTAGTTTTGGACTAAACTGCATAACAGATTTAACTTTTAGAGTCATTCTGTCATTCTGTTATTTTCACCCGCGGGCGCCTCCGACACTGTCAACGGGCCGCGCGCGCTTCTCGCCCCAAAGGCCGGACCCGCGCGCTTCCCACTTTGGCAGTAACGGATTGTATCTTATTTCCCTCCCTTTTCTTATTTACAAATATCTTCTTTAGTAAAAAACATCTTTCTTGATCATAAACATTTACTAGCTTTTATTTGTAACCTCCCAATCCCACATTTCTAGCCCTTTTCATAAAAACAAAATATTTCATTTTTATTTTCTTTTATTTGTTTCATCTTCTTTTATTCATTATTCTATTTATCTTATTTTCTATTGGTCAATTTCATCTCACATGGATTGACCATTTTCCCTCCAACCTGTCCCTCTCTTTTCTACCTATAAAAACCTCTCATTTCTACCTTAGAAAAGGACATCAACATTTTCTCTCTAGCAAGGACTCTCTTTTTGGACCTTGAACTTTGAACTTTCTACCTACACAAAACTCTACACCATTCTCCCTACACAAATTTCCCCAACAAGAGTTCTAGCAACTAAACTCTTCACAAATTTCTACACAACAATTTCTCTACAACAACTCCAAGTCAAAGTTTGAAGTCCTCTTTTCTAAAGGTACACTTCTTCTTCTATTTTATTCATGTTTTTTTAGATGTATGCAATCCCCACCAAATGGGACATGACCAAATGACCACTTTATTACATTAAAGTTGGTCAAGGTCATCTCCCTACATTTCAATCTCTACTTTAATTTCCTATCCATTTCTTAATGTAATTGTTTAGTATAATTGTTACATGTAATCTTTAGCATAAATTAATAAATAAAACAATTCTCTTTTATTTCTCTTTTATTCTCCCCTTTCTTTTCACTTTAATTGTTAGCACTTTTTATTGAAGGACATTTAACATTAGAACACCAAAAGTAGCAAGACCCGCGTAAGCGGGGCGGAGTGGGTGTTTAAGTACTTCCCACTCCGTCACCTAACCCCCGAACCCCTCATCTCAAGAATCTTTGGTTTCGTAATCAATAAAAAAGGCTATTTTCTTAGGTTTTCTCGCGTTCCTCTAAAACGTGGGTGGCGACTCTTAAAATCAAGTAGACATCCTAAGGTAATTCACCGCTCTAGCCAAGCCGTGGTTCCCCGGGGTATCTACAATATCACAATTCCTTTGTCCTCGATGTCATTAAACGTAAGCCGTGGTCAATTATCAACTTACATTTGTTCAACACTTTTCTCATTCCTGAATATGTTGATTGATTCAAATGACATTGATCTCATCAATTCATTTGGGTATAGCCATACACTTTCATCAACACTATTCATCGAGTGGCCGAAGCTTGACATCTCTCACGAAGAGGGACAAATCCAATCTTGACTTATTACTCTTCCCTCCATGACTCCGATTATGCCAATCACATTCCTTATGGCTACCCGGTTAAGGCTAACGTTAGAATGTGTCAAACATAATGTTCACCACGCGGAAGATTGTAATAATATCATGTCAAAGGATATCAATGATATTAACTATACGAGATTTGATTATCACATATGACCATGACATAAATATCATAGGTGGCTCATGTTGAGTATATGTTCACCAACATATGCCCATAAGTTTAACTGTATCATATGCACATGATCATCTATTAAACTTATACTAGTTCTTCATAAGTACTAGGGATGGAGATTATTATAATAAAATATGTAACAAAAATAATAATCTAAACATCTCTTTATATAATGAATAAAATAATAACAAAACATCGTTATAATAATGTGCCTAGGGCATACACACCAACATGGTGCACCTCGAGTTTAGGCTAAAAGGCTAAGGGTGGTGGTGATAGGGAGAGGCAACTGCAATTAGGGTTGCTGTCATTAGAGATGGTGGGTTTCTGCGATTGGGTTGTGCCGAGGGAACATATGTTAACAATAAACGCTTTATTGATTAATCATGCTCCGGCACTCTTTAAATTGTGCACTAGTATTCAGTAATATATGTAATGGCACTAACAACTACATGACACTCAATACATATGGAGTGACAATTTTTAAAACATGAACTCGAAAACACATGTGTAACTTACACAGGTGTTTAAGACGAGGCGAATCGAGTCGAGTGATTCTTGAGTGCCAATGAGAGTGTTTTTAATGTCAATTATTGCGTTTTTGAGTGCCATTGTCACATTTTTGAGTGTTTACGATATTACCATAGTCCATAGCACGTTTTTAAAAAAAAAACACTTATTTTTATAAATATGTCACTGTACAAAAAGTTTTACTTACTTACAATAATGCCAGATGGCATTCTAAAAACAAGTTTTTCCTAATTATTTGATGAACGACATAAACCAACTTGGGTAAATGGGACCCATATGCTCTGGGCCCATACACCTAAAAGGCCTATACCGAGAGGCCCATACACCAGAGGCCCTGCTTATGGTCCGATATCGACCACGCCGAGCAGGCAGTCCCTACCTAGGCCTAATCCCTAGTCGGCCTCTATGATGAGCCGAGTTAGATAATGGGCCGAGATGTATCATAAACCTCCCATTACTGCAGGGAGTCCACTTACGGAGTTTGATTACAACTCCAACAGTGAAGATCCTTATCTAAACAATGATATCTCTTCTACAGGATAACTAGGATATCACTCATCCTGATCAAGAGTCTATCTCCAAGGAATACGAGTCCCATAACAATATGGGCTCCTTGGATTTTCTAACAAGTCAGGACTCATTCACCCACGCCTATAAAAACAGTTCCTCACAACAGGAGACGGGTAATGAACTCTTTGGCTCCAAACTAGTCAATTGATTTCTTTATTCACATATACCACTCGTATTCTTACTCTCACGCTGGAGGGCCTCCGCCGGTGAAGCCCCGGCGTAGTTTATGTTTGTTTATTGTGCGCAGATCCGTATGAGGAAGTTCTCATTGTTGGATTTATCCGAACCGCTAGACGAAGGGCTGATCCGGCACGTTTTTGGCAGCATCAGTTTGGTTCCATTGCCGGGAAACGTCGATCGGAGAATCTTTCTGTTCGGAAAACCACAAATTCCTTATGTCTGAAGTTCACGCCGACGGTCGGGAAGCTAGCGTTACACCAAACGCTAACCTCAATCCACCACCTCCTAATGTGGCAAATAACAATGTTCTGAATCAAGGCCTCCCTCCTCCACCTCAGGGAGGCGGGATGCACACCCGTTCCAGGGGGCCGACGCCTGAAATTGCTCACCAGTATGGATGGTGGAGACGAACGACTTCACGTCCTCAGCTTACCAAGGCTGGCCCTTCTAGGCCGGCACCAATTGATCGGAGGGCATTACATCAGAATCTCTTAACCCTTCAGCAACTAGCTGATGCTCAGAGGGCTCTTCTAGAATTTGATCCTGATCATTCCTTGGCACCCTTCGCCCAGCCCTCTGGCACAAGAGGAGCTTTGGGAGGCGGAGAAAGAAGTGACCGTAGGGGGAATCCGTGCACTAAGGACAGACGTCATCAGGAACCGCATGATGTGCCCCTAGGGAATCGAGCTGCTCCACCAAGCCGACTAGAAGGACGACTTGGCCCAATTAATTCCGATGGAAGAGATCTGAGAGATCAGATAAATCGTAGAAGAGAAGAAGAGGCAGAATCTCCAGATGTGAGATTTCTAGGAGAAAGGAGGCGGAGGCAAAATCAAGATCAAGTCCCACCCAGACAGGAGCCACTTCGTCGTACTCCTCCGAGACGACCTCGTGATGATCCAGACACAAGCCGAGTTGTTGGGAGGGGCCGAGACCAAAAGAGAGACAGGCCGAGAAGCTCCCATCGCAGCTCAAGATTCAGTGAGCAGATCATATTGGATTTGCAGGAGAGGATGGACAATATAGAGATGAACCAGGGGCAGAGAAAGACGAAGACCGACTATGACGCAATGCGTCCATTTGCTCAATGGATAAAGGATTCTCCACCTAATCCCCAGTTGAAGCTTCCTCACCTGGACAAATATTCTGGCAGTTCTGATGCCATGGACCACCTCCAGTCTTTCGAAGGTATAATGGCCTTGGTTTCCAACAAAGACGACGTACTTTGCAAGGCCTTCGCTAGTACGTTAGTTGGAGCAGCCAGGTCTTGGTTTATGGATCTAGAGAGAAGAAGCATCAACTCCTTCTCCAAATTAAAGTCAAGTTTCCTAGAGTATTTTGCCACTGCCGGAGCTAGAAAGAAAAGATTGTCAGATCTGGCAAACATAGTTCAGGGAAAGAGCGAATCAACTATGGACTTCTACAATAGGTTCAGAGACTTGGCTGACTCAATAGAACAGAGACTCACCGAAAGGGAGATCATAATGTGCTTCTATAATGGACAAAGATCAGACGAGCTCACCTATGAATTATCGGTAAGATAACCTCTTACAAAATCTGAACTATACCAGATGGCCTATGAAACAGCCACTGCTGAAGAAAAAAAGAAACTGATGTCCGGATACAGAGATCGAGACCGAGGAAGGGATGGTAGACCACCCACTTCTAACTCGGTCCAGGGTACCAATGGAAGTGGAAACTGAGGGAAGAATAGAACGAGACCGACCGAGGTCTTTACCCCCCTTACAAAGCCGATTTCCGAGATCATGAACCTGGTGAATCTCCCAAATCCAAAACCCCTTAAAGATAACCCAAAGTTCCCAAGGGACACAAGCAAGTACTGTGCCTACCACCGAGATAACGGGCACGAGACAGACAATCTCTTTGCCCTAAAGAAAATACTACAAAGGTGGGCCGATCAGGGAAAACTAAATGAATACTTGGAAAAGAAAGACAACAAACGTCTAAGAGAGGACGAGACGATGGATGACCGCAAAGATAGACCGCCCAGGGCAAAGCTAATTGGAGTAATAAGGGAGGAAATTCCTTCAAATACCAGGCTCAAAGAACAGATCTACGATCTAAGAAGGTTTACCATATCCCCCCTTGGATTCACAAAGGGGAGGAGGTGATTAGTTTCTCCCCTAACGAACTAGCCGGGAACAGGACCATGAGAGAACAGCCGCTGGTCATCACAGGCTGAATTGACAACTGTGAGTCAGAAAGTCTCTTAATAGATTCTGGGGCCGCTAAAGACGTGCTCTATTACAGAACCTTCAAGGAGATGGAGCTGCCGGATACCATGCTGACCCCGTACAATGGAAGACTAGAAGGATTTACGAATCACAAAGCCGAGGCTAAGGGAACCGTGGACTTGGTAATAGAAGTTGGTGAGCACCCCTACAAAACATCGGCTACGGTCACTTTCATCGTTATGGATTTGGCAAGTGACTACCATGCCATCCTCGGCTCTCCTAGTCAAGGAAAATTGGGAATGGTTGCTTCCCTCCCTCACCAAAGGGTGAAATTCCCAACCCCAGAAGGAATAGGTTGCGTCCTAGGGAACCCCAAACACTTCTTAGAGGACGTGATGAGGTCCAGAAAGGCAAAAACCAAGATGGAGATCGACACTCCAGAAAGGAATATTACTATATCGAAGTCGACCACGGTCACTAATTCAGCCCCCAATATCGGCGTGATAACAGTAGACATGCCCGAAGAATGGGTCGTACTGGATGATGATAAGACCATGACAGAGACAGAAATGACATATGGATTGGAAGGATTCGGCTGTATCTCCATGAACACAGCTTCGGACGAGCCGAGCGATTCAGACCTCGTCCCCGTCCCAAGCTTGGGGGCCACAATACCCGACCCAATGGATGCCGAGATTGACAGACTCCTAGATATGGAGAATTTGAGCCTAGAAGGCAAAGACAAGGAAAAGGTAAAGCAAATCATTATGGAAACCTTAGAGTTCAGGGACGGTCCCGAGTTGAGACCGGTTGACCAGCTAGATGAGGTCGTAATCAACCCTGACTACCCAGAATAGAAGGTACGAATTGGAAAACAACTTCTCCCGGAAGAGAGAGAGGAGCTTATCAACCTGCTCAAAAACAACCTAGACGTGTTTGCATGGAAAGTTGAAGACATGGTTGGAATTAAAGAAGCCATCGCTCTCCACAAATAGAGGTGGATAGTTTTTTCAAACCAGTCAAGCAGGGATGAAGGGTCTTCTCCATAGATAAAGAAAAGGCAATCGAGATCGAGGTGGATAAATTGATGAAGGTCGGGATCATCCGAGAAGCGACATATCCCGAGTGGCTGGCTAATGTCGTAATGTCGCGACCCCGGACCCCGCGGGCCCGAGACCGCGAGCTGGACGTCGACTCTAGACCAAAACTCAGAAATACTGAAGTTAAAAATTCCATTTGATACCAAAAGGTTAATGATCCAAAGTTACAAATCATTTAGAACAAGAAGGTGAAACTAGTATAAACTCCATAAGTTTATACACGAAAGTTGCAAAATACACAAATCCTAATGACGTCAATGTTTGGTACAAATATCCCAAAATGGTTACACATTTACATAATGTAAACCAACCTATATCAACCTTCCCCAAAAGAATATATCCACACTCGACGTCCTTGCTCTCGTGATCAGCGAGACTAATCCTTAGCACCTGGGGGGGGGGTTAAGGAAAAACAAAGATAAAAAGAAAGGGGGTGAGATAAATCTCAATAAGTTACTAATGCAACTACATGACATGCTATGATGCAATAAGCAATAAATAATAATAAATATCACATAGCATATCGCATTTATCACATAACAGATAGCAGCGGAAATAAACACATAACAAAGGATATAGCCAAGGTTTTCCAAACCGGAACATCCAAATAAATGATCGCTGCGCAGCTTCAATAATCAACAAATCATCATCTTCATAATAGCATGAAAGCCGAAGAGAAAACCCCGGTACCGGAACCAATAACATAAAAGTGTCACAAGGGACAAGGACCATGACACAAAGTCATGCCCGCTAGCCAGATACATTCACAAAGGAACGCTGACTTATCCTTTCCAAGGCCAATCTGGAGAAGGGGTATAGTAAGGGCAAAACAATGGTCAACATTATAATGGACTTGGCTTTGCCATTATAATCCTTCCCATCGCCCGATGCAACAAATATGCCAGCTGGGCTTCTAATTAAATGCTAAGTAATAATAATTTAGCATGAATGAACAACTTAAGGTTCCAAAGTAGGGAACCAATCCAATTAAATTACCACAAAGGTAAACCAAACCAAACAACACATCAAGGATGAACCAACATTTCCAAAACGATACTTAATCAAATTCCATCTCGTATTTATTCACAAAGGAATCAAACCCAATCAATAAAGTGTTCCAACAATGACAATTAACACTTACTTAATTTCAACCACAAACTTGATCACAAAGGACTCAATTCTATCACTAGAGTGCACTACAATGTTCACTAAGGTCAACTAGGAGGACACCCAAGAATTGGATCACAACGCATTCTTTAATCACACAATTTTAACAAAGTGTAAACTTTCAGAGGACTGTGCGGCCGCCCAAAGTGGGTTGTGCGGTCGCCCAAAGTGCCTCAAAACAAGAACAAAAGCTTTCAGAAAGATGCGCGGCCGCCCAGGAAGTTTTGTGCGGTCGCACAATGCTCTGGATTTCCAGAAATCGGGAAGAACAACATGGGTTCTTCCATTTTCAAACCCAAAACACATTCAACCCAAAATCCAACCTTCCAACTCATATACTAACGTGCCAAAACAACTTATAAGTCTAAAAAGACTCCTAAAACAACATTTAACCACCAAAATCAAGAATCAAACCCAATATTCAAGATTTCACCATTTTTGATCAAAAACCCAAATAAATTCCAAACAAATTCAAAACTCATCCAAACTTCAAATGTAACACATCAAACAATATCTAAACATGATATGAACATTTTTGCATTAAAATGGGGGAAAAGCAACTTACTTGCAAATTCTCAAAGTTGATGGATTTCAAATCTTTTTGATTCTACGCGATCCTATCGACGATCTAAACAATGTTCATGATTTAAGAAATGAGAGAAGATGAGAGGAAGAAGGAGTAAATGAAGAGAGAAGAAGAGAAAGAAAACTTACCAATTTGCTAGAGAGAGAGGGAGTTGTTGCTGGGAGGAAGAATGGGAGTAGGGTGAGGGAGATGGAGTGTAAGAGGGAGAGGGTAGGAGTAGGGAGGGAGTAATTTGAAATGATACACCTAGCCCCCTTCCCTTACTAACTAGCTCAACTAAGATACTCCCACTAATTATTAAGACCCCAAATAAAATGCTAGGCATAAATTATAACACATAAATTGCACACATAGTTATTTAAATAAATAAAAATTTAAATAAATAAATAAGCAAACAATTAAATAATAATCATTTAATTACTAATAAAAATAGAGCCTATATTTCGGGTCGTGACACGTAATGGTGAAGAAACAAAACGGCAAGTGGAGAATGTGTGTCGACTTCACAGATCTCAACAAAGCATGCCCAAAGGATAGCTACCCGCTACCCAGGATAGACAAGTTGGTCGACTCCATTGCTGGACACCAAACCTTGAGCTTCCTAGACGCTTATTCTGGTTACCACCAAGTCAAGATGGCCGAAGACGACATCGAAAAGACCACCTTCCAGGCAGCAGGAGGGATCTATTGTTATGTGATGATGCCATTTGGCCTCAAGAATGCCGGCGCAACTTATCAGAGGATGGTGAACAAGGTGTTCAAATCCCAGATCGACAGGAACATGGAAGCCTATATTGACGATATGGTAATAAAGACCAAGTCAGGAAGCCACGTCCCGGACTTGACGGAGACTATAAAAAACCTGAAAGAAAACGACATGAAGCTCAACCCAAGTAAATGTGTTTTTGGGGTCATGGCGGGCAAGTTCCTCGGTTTCATGGTCTCCCAATGAGACATCGAGGCAAATCTGGAGAAGATCCAGGCCCTAGTTGACATGAAAGAACCGACATGTGTAAAAGAAGTTCAGAGGTTGAATGGAAGGGTGGCCGCCCTGGGGAGATTTATCGCCAAGTCGGTAGAAAAGTCATTACCATTCTTTAAGGCTCTGAAGGGAACTAAGGACTTCGACTGGACCCCAAAATGCTCAGCAGCATTCCACCAGATAAAAGAATACCTAGGTTCACCTCCACTACTTAGCAGTCCGATTATGGGAGAGACACTCTCCGTATTCCTTACGGCGACAGACAGAGCCGTGGCGGCCGTATTAGTACGAGAAGATAATGGAATTCAGAAGCCGGTGTACTATGTAAGTAAAGCATTGTCAGACACCGAGAGCAGGTACTATAATGCCGAGAAGATAGAATATGCCTTGGTCATTGCCGCCAGAAAACTGCGCGCATATTTCTTTGCTCATCCCATCACGGTTTATACCGACGCGCCACTCAGGAAGATACTGCACAAGATGGACAGCTTAGGAAGATTACTGAACTAGTCAATTGAATTGACCGAGTTCGATATAACCTACAAGCCGAGAAAGACATTGATGGCGCAGCCTCTGGTAGACTTCTTAGTCGAGACTGCGTTCTCCAGCGAGTATACGCCGACGACCAGGAAGAGGAAATCTCCCTTGGATAGGGAACCACTGGAAGAACTACCAGGTGACTGTTGGGTCTTATACACTGATGGATCAACAACAAAAGGAAGAAGTGGAGCCGGCGTATATCTGACAAGCCAGGCGGCGAACATGTAGCCCGTGACTTCATCAGATTTAAATTCCCAGCTTCAAACAACCAGGCCGAGTATGAAGCCCTGGTCTTGGGAATAGAAAGGGCAAAGTTCTTTGGTGCAAGCAAACTGGTGGCCTATAGCGATTCCCAACTCGTGGTGAGTCAAGTGAAAGGGGAGTGCAACACCGAGAACCACATGCTGACGAAATACCTAGATCTCGTCCTGAATCTCACTAAGAACTTGGAGTTCTGGGAAATAAGGAAAGTAGGACGAGAACACAACCAGGAGGCCGACTTGTTGTCAAAGATGGCCACGTCATAAAAAACCAATCCTCTAGTCATCTACGCCTGAGATCTCGTGGAAATCTCGCGGTAAATGGCGGTTACACACTTAATCACCCTAGACCATCATTACCTACAATTAAGGATGGTGATTTCCCCATAAAGCACATGTCCCTTCACTCGTCCCTCGCCACCTGACACGGCTAACATCACAAGTCTGACATCATTATCCTGGGGAGTATCGAACGGTCAAGAGACTGCCAGCACAGACTGACCTATGACTTAGCGACACTTCGGCTTTGGCCAGATTTGACTAAATTATGAAAAGATTACCAGATACAAGTGTGTTCCATGCCAACATGTCAACAAGGATTAGGCAATCGGCATTACTTTAAGACGACATCATGAAAAAGGTAGTGTTAATAAGATAAAAATCAAGGTCATGCAAGATGCAAGGAATTCAAGCCATGAAGTCAAATCACAATCAGAGCAAAGGTGACTGAAAGGGTAAAATCCCATTATATATATATCAAAAAGGACCCCCACAACGAGGCTGGGGGCCTGACCGGTACAAAGTCAAAAAAGAAATTACTGGATCACTCTAACCAAGGATTCAAGAAAAATCACAATCTTAATCTTGGTCTCCATCATCTTCCTCACACTCAACGTCTCCATCATACCCATATTCATCAATAATGATGGGTTCTGGATCATCTTCATCATCATCCTCGTCCTTATCCTCTGACTCTTCTGCATCAGAATCATCATCGGAAAATTCGTCATTTGGGTCATGTTCTCCAAATTCACCATTACTGTCGGACGGAGACTCCTCCGCCGGAAAAGACGAACGATACTCGGATGAAAACATGAAATCATCACTGCTTGAGGAAGCATAATTCTCAACTTGATTTTCTGATTCTGTATCAACTTCCTCCGGGAACGCATCATCGTACGTCCTTTTCGGGGCCATCTGGAGGATCTTGAAGAAAAGGTTTGAAGAATGAAAGACCAAGAGGCGTACCTTATATACCCCCAGAATATGAAGGGGTACAGTATTTATCTCAGTCATAATTGAGGCGCAATTAATGAATGTCCGCTTTCCAAGAAGAATAATGATTCCACCTGAATCAAATCCATATTGACATCAGCAAATCCAATCAGCAAGGGATTTTTGGCGGCTATGGGTCAAATCAATATAAATGAAATGCAGGTGAAGTATGGACTACAGTTCCTACTCGGCATGCCGAGATAGAAATTCGGGGGCCACTGAATGACATAAACCGACTTGGGTAAATGGGACCCATATGCTCTGGGCCCATACACCTAAAAGGCCTATACCGAGAGGCCCATACACCAGAGGCCCTGCTTATGGTCCGATATCGACCACGCCGAGCAGGCAGTCCCTACCTAGGCCTAATCCCTAGTCGGCCTCTATGATGAGCCGAGTTAGATGACGGGCCGAGATGTATCATAAACCTCCCATTACCGCAGGGAGTCCACTTACGGAGTTTGATTACAACTCTAATAGTGAAGATCCTTATCTAAACAACGATATCTTTTATCCAGCCCAGTTATCCTGATCAGGAGTCTATCTCCAAGGAATACGAGTCCCACAACAATACGGGCTCCTTGGCTTTTCTAACAAGTCAGGAATCATTCACCCACGCCTATAAAAACAGGTCCTCACAACAGGAGACGGGTAATGAACTCTTTGGCTCCAAACTAGTCAATTGATTTCTTTATTCGCATATACCACCCGTATTCTTACTCTCACGCCGGAGGGCCTCCGCCGGTGAAGCCCCAGCGTAGTTTACGTTTGTTTATTGTGCGCAGATCCGTACGAGGAAGTTCTCATTGCACGTTTTTGGCAGCATCATTTGAAAAACAAGTTTTTTATAAAACATATTTTAATGTATTCATTCAATAAATATACAATGACAAAATCTTTAATGAGAAAACTATAACTCGTCTCATAGTAGAGATGGGTTATGTATCCGGGTTATTGGTGTATTTTCGACCCATGACCCGGACCCATGACCGCGGTCAATTTTTTTTTATATATATTTTTTTTTTTGTTTTTCGTTTGCCAAAAGTAATATTTACTATAACTAAATGTAACAAACATGCTACTTATATGTAACAGTTTGTATACACAAAATGTAATACATATGTATAGAAAAGTAACAATGTTTTTTTGTTTGTGTTTACTTCATTTGCCAAAATTAATACTTATTATAACTAAATGTAACAAACGTGTTATAGTGTTTATACATAATTGTAATACATATATATAGAAAAGCAATAGTTCAACCCTTTACACTTTAGAACTAAAACCACTTGTTTTAGTAACATTGTAAAAATAAGAAAGTAATTTTTTTTAAAAAAATGAATATGTTACATTTTTAATAAATAAAAATTACATTTTGTGTAAAAACAGTTACGTTTACTTGTATAATAACTATATCCATATGTTTTCAAATAATAAGTTACAATGGGTTCAATTTATCATGATACATGTAAAAGTATTACATTATATATAGAAATGTGTTACAATTTCGTCTACTAAAATGTTACATTTACTTGTAAAAACAATGACATTCATGTATAACTTGTTGTTTTTCAAATGTTACTTTCTTTCAAAAAATAAAATCAAAATACTCTAATTTTTTTATTATGCAAAAACACTATTACCTTTAGATATAGTTAGTGTTACATGTAACTATAGTTAGTATTAGTGTTGAAAGATGAGTAAAATGAGCGAATTTACTTTTGTAAAACAGGTGTTACATTGACTTATAAACAATGTTACTTATAAGTAACACAGTTGTTACATTTAGTTATAGTAAGTATTACTTTTGTCAAATGAAAAAAACACCCAAAAAGGGCTAATTAGAATTTACTTACCTGAGTTTTACAACAAGTTGCAATTGGTTATCTAATTTGTCAAAGTTGCGATCCGACTCCCCAGTTTGCTGAACCGGAGCAATCAAGTGTAAAACTCGTTAGTCAGTTATAAAAAAACTAACGAAATGCAAGACACGTGTGTTTTATGAGGGCACATATGACATTTTCACTTGGATATGAATCTCACGTGACTATAAAGGAAAACCAAAGAGCTTTTATTGAATTAAATAAGGAAAAAGGGAAAAATAATCATCTATTACCAAAGTTGCATAGCACCACAAAGAAAGGTAAAGCGATGCAATTCACATTCTACTACCTCCTTCGTTCCTTTCTTGTAGCTTAAACTTCATTAGCAAATATAGAGAAAGAGTGCTCGTTTGGCTGTTTTCTTGAAAAAGTGGGTTTTCTGTAATGCGGTTGAAAATCAATTCTTGATTTGGGATTTAGTGTGTGTGTGTCTGTGTTCTTTCTCTAGAAGAAATGTAAAAGAGGAGATGGAGGAAGTTTGGAATTCTAAAATGCCGCCATCAACACACCCATCGTCAGTCAAAATAGAGGCCGCCAATCGGAAGCGCAAGAATACTTCGATCTCATCATCTGATCGAACCGATGAACACATGAAAAGGAACAAATTATCCTTGCCGGCGGCGGTGTCGTCCGGTAAGGTTAGGGCATCGCACATACTGATTAAGCACCAAGGATCTCGGCGCAAGGGTTCTTGGAAGGATCCGGAAGGTGTCGTGATTAGTAACAAAACTAGAGAGGCTGCTGTCACTCAGCTCAAATCGCTCCGCGATAATATTGTTTCTGGCAAAGAGAAGTTTGAAGGCGTCGCCACTCGTATCTCCGATTGCAACTCCGCCAAACGCGGTGGCTATTGGAGATTATGCGCTAGGCCTTTGAGAAAGGCATTATGCTATTTCTTGTTCTCATTTGTTATAGCGATAACAACCTTGGTTATTATATGTTTTGCATGTTTATTATAATATCTCTGTCCCTAGTACTTATGAAGAATAGTATAAGTTTAATCGATAATCATGTGATGATTATGTGTATGTGATACAATTAAACTTATGGGAACTTGTTGGTGAACAAGGTACTGGACATGGCCCATTATAAGATTTATATCATGGTCAAATGTCATAATAAAATCGCATATAGTTATATCATCTGATATCCTTAGACCTGAGATTATCATGGTCTTCCACATGATGAACGTTAAGTTTGACATAGTCAAACGCTACCCTTAACCAGGTAGTTATAAAAGCTATGATTGGCATAATCGGATTCTTGTAGGGAAAAATGATAATTCAATATGGGATTTATCCTTCTCTCAAGAGAGATGTCTGCTTAGGCCACTCGATGAGCAAGATTGATGAAATGCGTCGCCACGCTCAAACAAATTGATGTGTTCAATATCATTTGCTCATATCAATCTTCCCGGGATCAAGAAAGCATTGTACAATATATGTTGACGTGGACCATGAATTATTGTTGGTGTGTATGCCCTAGGCACGTTATTTGAACGATTAATGTTATCATTTTCTTTACGCTTTAATAAAGATGTTGAATGTTTGATTATTATATCTTTTGCATATTTATTATAATAATCTCCGTCCCTATTAATTATGATTAATTACTAGTATAAGTTTAATGGATAGTCACATGATGATTATGCGTATACGATACAATTAGACTTATGGGTATTTGTTGGAGAACAAATACTGGATTGACCCCTTATGAGATTTATTTCATTGTCAAATGTCATAATTAAATCTCATATAGTTATATCACTTGAATCTTTATACATGAGGTTATTACAGTCTTTCACATGATGAACATTACGTTTGACATATTCAAACGTTACCTTTAACCGGGTAGCTATAAAGGATATGATTGGCCTAATCAGAATCACGTAGGGAAGAGTAATAAGCCAAGAAGGGATTTGTCCCTCGTCAAGAGAGATGTCATGTTTGGGCCACTCGATGAATGGTATTGATGAAATGCATGGCTATGCTCAAATGAATTGATTGGATCAATGTCATTTGTATTATTAATACATTCGGGATCGAGAAAGAATTGAACAAGTAAGTGGACCATTGACCATGACTTACTTTCAATAAACATCGTGTAACAAAGAGATTGTGATATGTTCTATTTTAGGAAACTTTGGATTTTCAAAGTTATACTAATTGGGTAGTCATAATGGCTTCCTAGAGTCCGCTTATGACTAACGAGGTCTGAATGGTTCGGACTCGTTGCCAACTTAGTGTTGGGTTTCGGAGTAACATACGCAGCGGAATTTAGCATTTAAAATTTTGAAACCCAAAGCCCATAGATCCATTCATATGATTAAATCAAATATCACAACATGAATATAGGAAAGACTAACCCTTGATGACTTTGAGTTTGATCTTTAAACTTGGTGGAGATATTGAAGCTTGATCACGAAGAAAGTAAGAACACGAACTTTGAAGATGATGAGCTTCACCCTCTAGCGGTATCCACACCACGAACGAATATCAAGAAGCTTCTTGATCTTGGTTGCTAGACCAACAATTATGAAACACACTTTCACAATTGAATATGACTATATGGAATTTTATTTGTGTGTTATCTTGTTCTTCAATCAAAAGATTTCTTAGAACAAAATAAACTCTCTCAAACTCTTTGGAGACTCACAAAATCAATCGGGAAAGGATGCTGGCCGAATTTTGTCTTTTATACACAAGTAGGACCTATTCCAAATAGGAAACTTGTGTCAAAATCTGTCCAAAATTCGTTTCCTAATCAAATTAGGAATCTGCCTCCCGACACCACCGTGCGGCCGCCCAAAGAAGGTTGTGCGGTCGTCCAACTTTGGGGCGGTCGCCCGGTCCATTTTGGGCGGTCACCCGCCTGCCCAGAAACACTGAAAAATTCCACTTTAGTCCTTTTAAAGATTCGTTCTATTGTGTGTGACCCTCTAGGATTATACTAAGTTGGCAATGGGTTCAAACATGAAACCATAAGATATGATTAGGTTCTAGCAAACCGTCATACCTACCCAAATAGTATAACTAGATACAAGTTCGCATTCCTTTAGAATATGTCACAATCCCTTTTGTCCACGATGTCATTGAACACAAGTCATGGTCAAACAGTCAACTTGTTTTTGTTCAATACTTCCTCGATTCCGAATATGTTGATAATCCAAATGACATTGATCCAATCAATTCATTTGAGTCCGGTCGAACATTTCATTAACATCATTCCTACGAGAGGCCCAAGCTTGACATCTCTTCGAAGAGGGACAAATCCATTTAGCTTATTATTCTTCCCTACGTGAATCTGATTATGCCAATCATACCCTTTATAACTACCGTGTTAAGGTAGCGTTTGAATATGTCAAACATAATATTCATCAAGTGGAAGACTATAATAACTTCATGTCTAAGGATTCGAATGACATAACTAATATGAGATATATGTTCGACATAGACCATGACATAAATCTCATACAGCGGGTCATGTCTAGTACCTTGTTCCAAACAAGTACCCATAAGTCTAACATGATCATCCCATGATCATTTAGCCTTTACACTAGTGCTTAACAAGTACTAGGGACGGAGATTATTATAAGTAAACATGAACAACAATAATAATCAAAACATCTCTTTATTGATATGAAATAAATGATAACAATTACAACGTTTATTAAACGTGCCTAGGGCACCACTACCAACAATCTCCCACTTGCCCTAGGCCCAATCTCCCATGTATCTAATACCCATGGACCTAACATGACCATCATGTTTAGCTTGTGGAATTCCCTTTGTTAGCGGGTCCGCAATATTGTCATCAGTAGGTACTCTGCATATATTTACGTCTCCCCTATCAACGATCTCTCGAATGATATGAAAATGCCTAAGTATGTGTTTGGATTTCTGATGTGCTCTTGGTTCCTTTGCTTGAGCAATAGCACCATTATTATCGCAATAAAGGTCTATTGGATTAGCAATACTAGGAACTACTTCAAGTTCAGTGATGAACTTCTTAATCCAAACATCTTCCTTTGCAGCATCCGGTGCAGCAATATACTCAGCTTCTGTTGTAGAATCAGCGGTTGTACTTTGCTTGGAACTCTTCCAGCTTACAGCTTCACCATTTAACATAAACACAAAACCCGATTGCGATCGGCTATCATCTTTGTCAGTTTGGAAGCTTGCATCCGTGTAAGCATTTACAACGAGAGCATCTTCCATTCCTCCATAGACCAAAAACGAGTCTTTAGTTCTTCTCAAGTACTTAAGAATCGCTTTTACAACTACCCAGTTATTTTCGCCAGGGTCGGATTGGTATCTACTTGTCATGCTCAAAGCATAAGATACATCCGGCCTAGTACAAATCATGGCATACATGATGGACCCAATTGCCGAAGCATATGGAACATCATTCATTTTCTCACGCTCATCGTTTGTCTTAGGACATTGAGTCTTGCTTAGAGAAACTCCATGTAACACTGGTAAGCTTCCTCTATTAGAATTTTCCATGCGGAATCTTCTAATTACCTTGTCAATGAATGTACTTTGGCTTAAACCAAGTAGCCTCCTTGATCTATCTCTATAGATCTTAATGCCAAGTATATATGAGACTTCACCCATATCTTTCATTGCAAAACACTTTCCTAACCAAGTCTTCACAGACTGAAGTATAGGAATGTCGTTTCCAATGAGCAATATGTCATCCACGTATAAAACAAGGAAAAGCACTATGCTCCCACTAATCTTCTTGTATACACAAGGCTCATCTTCGTTCTTGATGAAACCAAACTCTTTGACCGATTCATCAAAACGGAGATTCCAACTCCTTGAAGCTTGCTTTAATCCATAGATGGATCTCTGCAATTTGCATACCTTAGAATTCTATTCAAAACCTTCTGGTTGTGTCATATACACATCCTCTTGAAGTTTTCCATTTAGGAAAGCGGTTTTGACATCCATTTACCATATTTCATAGTCATGATATGCGGCAATGGCAAGCAGAATTCTTATAGACTTGATCATTGCTACGGGTGAAAAGGTCTCATCATAGTCAATACCATGAACTTGCCTATAACCCTTTGCTACAAGTCTAGCTTTGTAAGTATGCACCTTCCCATCCATGTCAGTCTTCTTCTTGAAGACCCATTTGCATCCTATAGTTTTTATACCTTCGGGTGCATCAATCAAATTCCAAACTTGATTGTCTTGCATGGATTGCAATTCGGATTCCATTGCTCCAAGCCACTTGTCCGAATCAGGAGAAGACATCGCTTCTTGGTAGGTTTACGGTTCATCATTCTCAATGATTTCTACCTCATTACTATCCGTTACGAGAAATCCATATCTCTCGGGCTCGGATCGTAACCTACTAGATCTACGAGTTGCTTGTGTATTTTGAACAGGTTCCACAACTCCTTGTGGTTCTTGTTCTTGTTCCACTATATGTTCAATGTTATTTTCTGGGTCTCGAATTTCTTCAAGATTTATTTTACTCCCACTGATTTCTTTGGAGAGAAACTCTTTCTCTAGAAAGACACCAGTTCGGGCAACAAACACTTTGTTGTCCTCACGGTTGTAAAAGTAATATCCTCTAGTTTCCTTTGAATATCCCATGAAAATACATTTGTCAGATTTGTGTGCAAGTTTGTCAGAGACAAGTCTTTTGACAAAAGCTTCGCAACCCCAAATCTTCATGAAAGACAGACAAGTTTTCTTTCCGCTCCACATCTCATATGGAGTCTTTTGAACCGATTTAGTTGGAACACGATTTAGTGTGAAAGCAGCGGTTTCTAGAGCGTAACCCCAAAAGGATATTGGAAGATCAACTTGACTCATCATTGATCGAACCATGTCTAACAAAGTCCGATTTCTCCTCTCGGACACACCATTCCATTGTGGGGTTCCGGGTGGAGTCAATTGTGAAACTATTCCACAATTCTTTAGATGATCATCAAATTCTTGACTCAAGTATTCTCCACCTCGATCTGATCGAAGTGCCTTAATACTTTTGCCAAGTTGTTTTTCGACTTCATTTTGAAATATTCTAAATATCTCAAATGCTTCACTTTTATGTTTCATTAGGTAAACATAACCAAATCTACTATAATCATCAGTGAAGGTTATGAAGTATTGAAATCCTCCCCTAGCATTGCTACTTAATGGTCCGCATACATCGGAATGTATCAACCCCAATAAGTCGCTTGCTCTTTCACCTAACTTGGTAAAAGGTGTCTTAGTTATTTTTCCAAGAAGACACGACTCGCAAGTATCATATGACTCGAGGTCATATGAACCCAAAAGTCCGTCCCCATGGAGTTTTGAGATACGCTTCTCATTAATATGACCAAGACGGCAATGCCATAAATAGGTATGATTTACATCATTAGGTTTAGATTTCTTATTTACATGATAGACATTGTCATTATTTTCATTCTTGACATCCAAGATATAAAGGCCATTAAATGAATTAGCAATACCATAAAGCACATCATTTAAATAAATAGAAAATTTCTTATTCTCAATAAGAAACTTAAAACCTTCATTATCCAAACAAAAAATTGAAATAATATTTCTACTTAAATCCGGAACATAATAACAATTGTTCAAAACAAGAATTAATCAGGAAGCTAAAGTGACTTCATAAGTCCCTACGGTTAATGCAGCAACTCTTGCTCCATTCCCCACGCGTAGGTCTACTTCACCATCTTTAAGCAGTCTCCTATTCTTTAGACCCTGCACATTTAAACAAATGTGAGAACCACATCCGGTATCCAATACCCAAGAATCAGTGGTAGAAAGGAGAATATCTATCATATAGATACCTGAAGTCGACGCAGCCTTGCTGCTCTTCTTCTTCTTTTGCTCTTCCAAGAAAGCCTTGCAATTACGTTTCCAATGACCAATTTCTTGACAATGGAAACATATTGCATCATTTTGTGAATCGGGTTTTGCCTTAGAAGCCTTGGCAACACTTGCCTTGCTTATCTTGGGTTTGACAACTTTCTTACCCTTTCCTTTGGCACCAGCCTTCTTCCCATCATGAACTAAGAGCACGGGAGAACCTTTCTCCGCAATCTTCATCTCCGCAGTTTTAAGCATCCCATGCAATTCGGAGAGATTCTTATCAATTCCATGCATGTTATAATTCATCACAAACTAATTATAACTTTTAGGCAATGAATTAAGAATGAGATCCATGGCTAGCTCCAATGGAATTGGATAGCCAAGTTTCTCAAGGTGCTCTACATAACCTTTCATTTTCAGCATGTGAGGACTCACTTGTTGCCCTTCATTCATTTTGCAAGTAGTGAATGCAACAATGGTCTTGTACCTCTCTTGCCTAGCTTGTTCTTGAAACATGGCTCTTAACTCCACGCCTATCTCATAGGATTCCAAATGTTCCAATCTTTGTTGGAGTTTTGAGCACATAGTAGAAAGCATGAGACAGCTTACATCTCTAGAATCATTACGATGTTTCTTGTAACTGTCTCTTTCTGCCCTAGGGGCAGTAGGTTCTGGTTCAGCAGGAAGAGGCCCATCGAGAATGTACAACTTATCTTCTTGCCTTAGAACAATTCTTAGGCTACGGATCCAATCCATAAAGTTCGTACCATTCTCTTGGAGCTTATCCTTCTCAAGGATCGACCGCAACGAAATTAATTGAGTGTTAGTAGTCATTATCTACAAATATGCAAAATTTCCAAAATTTAATAAGTACCGGTTTCATTAAAGAGATAAATAATGTATTTTTCAAACAAAAATACTCCCACTAAATTATATAACCTTCATATACATCCAATGTATGATATAATTTAATTGGGCTAAGATCCAACTTTAATTTAACTTTTGAGTCCACGGAGGCGGGTCGCTCAAAACTAAATTAATTAGGTAGACAATCATGTCAATCATATCCCATATGATTCTTAGATCCTCTTATGAGATTCCTTGAGAAATCCAATTTCAAAAGGCATGTTTAACCTCATCTTTTGCCTAGGCCCAAAACCGTTTTGACGCCTAATTAAGTCCAACCATTTTAAACGCATAGGAACCATTCAATTTAATGCACCTTGCGGAGGCAAGCCCACATTAAATTAATGAACCTCATCTTGCTTATACATGAATAAAATTAATGCACCTCGCGGAGGCGAACCCACATCAAGATCACTAATGTATAAAGAAGTGTTTTAATCATGGCATGGCAATGAAGGACTTAAAACTTTCTTTGAAGGTTTATCACATATAACACATTTATGAGCACATAATATAAACATGTTACACATCAAGTTTAGCCACTAAATTAATCTCCATTAATTTAAGCATGATATTTACGTGTCATTAGTTTCTCTATAATTATGAGGATGAGACTATTTCAACTTCGGTTATTATCTCCAAATCAAGACAACAAGAAGTGCGGTCGAACTAAGCCATTAGGCAACCACAATCCCGCACTAATTCAAGAAACCAAGAAAGTAGTCCATGTGGCCGAAACTAAGCAATAGATGGTCTCGATGAACGTAGGCCAATTGCATCCACAATTCCACATGGATCTCCAATCTTTGAATCAAGAACTTTGTTTCTCAATTTTAGCAATTATGAACTCTTCATAATTCTAACTTCGTTTTATCTTTGAAGCTTTGATTGCGATCAAGTTTGGGAAACATAATTTCGATGAACGCAGATTAGCCATCCAAACCTTGAACCAATCTTAGAATCACAAGACTAAAACAAATAGGAAAATCAAACCCCAAAATCCACACACAAACCAACTACCCAAAACCCATTCCAGATCAGCAAGTCTGGACTAGTTCTGTTACTGTTTTTGTTGAATTTTTTGAAAAATTCCAGATTATGTTTTTGACCAAAATCAGACCTTCTGATCCCTTTGTGCGGCCGCCCAAAAGGACCTGTGCGGTCGCCCAAAGCCGTGCGGCCGCCCAGCCTATTCCGTGCGGTCGCCAGGTGCCATCAGAATGTGCAGAATTTTTAAAGTTCGAAAATTTTGTCTCAAAATTGTTTTTCCCCGATTATTAAAACTTTGATCCAATCAAAAATCAATAATCAACAATTCTGAATCCACCATAATTTATTTATTGCGATTGAATCGTGCGATTAAAGTTGCAAAAACAATAAACCACATAAAATCACATAACACATAAACATCATATATATTCCAATATTTATATCATGCTAGGCACATAAACAATTTATATACACATAACATGATCTAGGTATTGAAATAATCAACATGAACGGGGCTCTGATACCACTGTTGGGTTTCGGAGTAACATACGCAGCGGAATTTAGCATTTAAAATTTTGAAACCCAAAGCCCATAGATCCATTCATATGATTAAATCAAATATCACAACATGAATAGAGGAAATACTAACCCTTGATGACTTTGAGTTTGGTCTTTAAACTTGGTGGAGATATTGAAGCTTGATCACGAAGAAAGTAAGAACACGAACTTTGAAGATGATGAGCTTCACCCTCTAGCGGTATCCACACCACGAACGAATATCAAGGAGCTTCTTGATCTTGGTTGCTAGACCAACAATTAAGAAACACACTTTCACAATTGAATATGACTATATGGAATTTTATTTGTGTGTTATCTTGTTCTTCAATCAAAAGATTTCTTAGAACAAAATAAACTCTCTCAAACTCTTTGGAGACTCACAAAATCAATCGGGAAAGGATGCTGGCCGAATTTGGTCTTTTATACACAAGTAGGACCTATTCCAAATAGGAAACTTGTGTCAAAATCCGTCCAAAATTCGTTTCCTAATCAAATTAGGAATCTGCCTCCCGACACCACCGTGCGGCCGCCCAAAGAAGGCTGTGCGGTCGCCCAACTTTGGGCGGTCGCCCGGTCCATTTTGGGCGGTCGCCCGCCTGCCCAGAAACACTGAAAAATTCCACTTTAGTCCTTTTAAAGATTCGTTCTATTGTGTGTGACCCTCTAGGATTATACTAAGTTGGCAATGGGTTCAAACATGAAACCATAAGATATGATTAGGTTCTAGCAAACCGTCATACCTACCCAAATAGTATAACTAGATACAAGTTCGCATTCCTTTAGAATATGTCACAATCCCTTTTGTCCACGATGTCATTGAACACAAGTCATGGTCAAACAGTCAACTTGTTTTTGTTCAATACTTCCTCGATTCCGAATATGTTGATAATCCAAATGACATTGATCCAATCAATTCATTTGAGTCCGGCCGAACATTTCATCAACATCATTCCTACGAGAGGCCCAAGCTTGACATCTCTCCGAAGAGGGACAAATCCATTTAGCTTATTATTCTTCCCTACGTGAATCCGATTATGCCAATCATACCCTTTATAACTACCGTGTTAAGGTAGCGTTTGAATATGTCAAACATAATGTTCATCAAGTGTAAGAATATAATAACTTCATGTCTAAGGATTCGAATGACATAACTAATATGAGATATATGTTTGACATAGACCATGACATAAATCTCATACAGCGGGTCATGTCCAGTACCTTGTTCCAAATAAGTACCCATAAATCTAACATGATCATCCCATGATCATTTAGCCTTTACACTAGTGCTTAACAAGTACTAGGGATGGAGATTATTATAAGTAAACATGAACAACAATAATAATCAAAACATCTCTTTATTGATATCAAATAAATGATAACAATTACAACGTTTATTAAACGTGCCTAGGTCACCACTACCAACAATTAGTATAATCCTATTGGGTCACACATAGATAACGGCTAATTAAAAGGCACGGAATACTAGACCGCCACCAGAAACATCCGTACGGATGCTTTGGAAATTGGGACGTGGCCAAACCATCCGTACAGATGGTTTTGCCGGCGAACTGGTTTTGACAGTTTTCTTTTTGGAAAAAAAATTTGTTAACCTATTGGAATTAGGTTACTCCCTAGTATATATTAATATGTGTGCAGACGGGAAAAATACCTTGTGCATTGATTTGTGAAATCATAACTTTTTTCTTGGAGAGAGAAAATACACATATTATACTAGGGTTATTAGGTTTGATTATTCCCAATCATCAAACACTAATAATCAAATGGAGAAATTAAAGAATCGTTCTTCATCAAGTTTTTCAATCCAAAGGACCTAGCAGACAAGTCAAGAAGAGTTCTTGAATCCGTTCGACGTGTGGATCTGTGAATACCCCTTTCCGATGAAGCGACACATGGGAAGTATCATGCAATTATCATTAATAATAAAGGGAAATATTCATAGTAACATTAACAATATGAGAGTCGCCACGCCGTTTTAATTATAGCCAAAACATTACGAAAAAGCATGTTAATGGGTTCGGGGGTCAAATAACAACAAGAGAAGAATATTAAGCGTTATCACTCCTATTGCCCGAATGATCGGTCTTTCTATCACGATGCGGTGTATGTTATGTGTAATGTGTTTGAGACCGAATCCGAAGATTGCCTACGTTCCTCTCAATGTGAGAAGCTCAGGTCAGCGTAGTTCGAGAAGAATTTAGAATAGGCAGAAGAATCAGGATCATGCATAATGAGGGGGAATTACCTAAAGATTAGGGTTTAGAAATAGTTCCTAGATCATGTTCGGGTTGATGAACCCTAGATCATCATCGGCTATGAAATAACATGCTAACATGAAGATCGCAACCCTAAATATGGCATAAATAAGGTTTTAATCTAAGAACATGAAGAAAAAGTTAGAAAACTTACCTATATTGGCAAGAAATAAACTTGGATCTTCTTAGGAACTTTGAGGATGTTCTTGGATGCTTGAAATTCTTAATATGAGATCAAATTCGTCACTTAGGGAGCTTAAGATTGATCAAAACTCAGAATGGGATGTCTAGAAATCGGATCCTCAATTATGAGGTAAGGATGACCTTATATAGCAATTTGAGGGAGGGATCAGACGGCTGAGATTGATTGAGGCGAAGATGGCCGCCTGGCCAAGGTCGAACACGGCCGCGTGGCCAAGGACAGATGTGGCCGCGTGGCCATCATTCCTGGCTGACGTGATTGTTAAGCTAGGGTTTTATTTGGTTTATGGAAACCCTATTTTGGCCATTTTTGGTACATTCTAGAATATTGAGCTACATTTTGGAAATCCGGGACAAGTCTTTGCAAGGTTTCTAATTCCTATAAAGTCCTTGTATATTTGGGAAAGCCCTAATAAACTCTTTCATTTTTCGCATTCTCATGATTTTATTGGATGCAATTTTATATATATATATATATATATATAAATGCAGAATGTAATCTTCTAGAAAAGTAACGTACCTTTGCTGTGTTTACCTGTAGAGAATTAAGGCTCGCTGGTCCACCGTGACTATGGGTCAGCTGTGGGCGTCCTTACCGGAGGGTCTAGGCAGTTTACGTGCTCGGATTAAGGCTATGGGCTTCGGTCCTTTTTTCGAGGCTATCCGTATGATCGAGGATACCTTGAAGGTGTCGGCAGTGATACAGGTCTGCCAAGAGTTCTGGTGGGATACCACTCACACATTCCACCTTAGTTGGGGAAAGATTACTGTTACGTCCACGGACTTCGCTGCGATCACGGGACTGAAATTCACTACCACTCCTCTACCTTTTGATGAGAGCTTGGCGAGCAGGCCAGATTATAGGTAGGTTTTGTTGGGAGTCAACATCGACCTTGGGGGAGGTGTAAAGGGTTATGGAGTGGAGGCTGGCAAAGTGCACAGGCTTGTGGTGTCGGCCACCCTTTGGGAGAGAGGAGTATGATTTAGACTGCCTGGTCCGACTGTTTCTGTGGTACATCTTTTCAGAGATCTTGTTTCCCAGTGGGGCCACCGTCTGCAGGTACTCGCTGTTGGGGGCTTTGGAGGACTTGTCTCAGGTGAGCGAGATTTCTTGGGGCAGAGCTGGTTTGGCTGAGATGTACCGGGCTTTGGATCATTGCTTGAGGGCTAGCTCATCGGCATTTTATGGCTTCCAATTCGCTTTCGAGGTACACCTTCTTTTCCTTCTTTTGTCTGTTCGGCACCATTTTGGATTGTAACACATATTTCTGAATTGTCTCCATTTACTATACACACAAGTGTGGGTATATGAGATCTTTGGTGTCGCCCCCTTTTAGCTGGATATTGGTGACAACAAGGCTGTTCCCATTATGTCCTATTGGTGCAGGAGCAACAGGCAAGTGCCCAAGAAATCCAAGGATAGGAGGATCGTAGATGCTACCGATCTGAGGAGGCTGTTGGAGTGAGGTTTTTTCTATGGAGTAAGGCTAATGAATTTTCTATTGGCCACGCTACTGTGTTGACGGCCTCTCGAATTCTGCTAGTGGGTCTTAGCAGAGACGCTATGTATCTTGGTGAGCGGGTTGCTCATCAGCATAGGGCCGGTGCAGTGCCGTGGGTTCCCCATGATCCTCATCGAGGCATGCTTCCTCCTGCTAGGCTAAGGACCTTCTTGACTCTGACTACGGCGGAGTATTACAGGGGTAGTGATGACTATGATGGCTTCGTGCGGACACGTCTGATCAGTCCACAGGTACGGGCTAAGATGTTGTCTGGAGAGGGATCGAGCTCGGCCCGCTATGTTGGTCGGAGTCGGCCTTTGGTTGACATTCCTCTTCGTTCGATCAGCATCAGAGTGGTGCGAGGCGGCCGAGAGGATGAGATCAGCTTGGAGCTGATAGATGCAGACATTGTGGAGGAGCTATTCATTCCCCCGCCCGATGCTGGGGTATGATTTATCATTCTATTTCAGATTATCCCACATGCACACTTTTGTCCTCCTGTTTTGATTCATTATTTTCTTGACCCTTTCAGGTGACTCGGGAGGCATACGTCCGGTCTGTGCGGCGGGAGAACATCCTTATACGCTTATTGAGAGAGGCGTACCATACTTGTACCTACCGGGGGGAGGATGTTGTTATACCACAGCGTCGATAGCGCTCTCCTGTTAAGGCTGGGTCTTCCCATGCTGGTGGATGAGCAGTTTGGAGATGGAGCTCGAGTGCCAGTGGCTCGCCCAGTTCGACACAGCGGCGGGACACCACCGAAGAAGATTCAGATTAACCCGGGGGCATTTTTATTTCATTCCTGCATTGTTAGCTGTAGTAGAGAGATACAAATATGTACTGGACATTTAAAATATATGCAAAGACTCTATGTACTAAGCTATAAGATTGAGACAACCTATTTGTACAAACTAGTTACTCACATTTTTCCTAATTTTATACAATCCATGAGCCACGGGGATGGGTACGTACAAATTCACGGGTCTTGCATGGGATCCTTTGCGGTGTGGGAGTAACCAAACTCGGGGACGGAGCTGAAATTTCTGCATGGGGAGATGATGGGCGCGTGGCTAAGGGCGAAGATGGCCGCCCGGCCAAGAGCGAAGATGGCCGCATGGCTATGATTTACACCGTCTTTGCTTTTTCCTTTTTCTGGCAAGAATTGGAATCCGAAACCTACTTAACCAAAGTTTGAACAGTCCCAGAATCGAACCAACAACAGCTCTTGCTTGTTTTCTTGTCTAAATACTCTCTTTTCTTGCTTTCTCAATAGACCATCATGCTAGGATTTCAATTATATTACAGCTTTGGAGAAGTGGGTTGCCAAAATTTCGGGCTCTTGTCGCAAAGAATTTAACCAAAGGTTTGGCATAAAATGTCTTTGGTCACTCTCCCACATGAATCCGAATGTGAATCTCTTGCATGTAGCCGCCAACTTTTGGGATGAAAATAACCAGGTTTTTAATTTTTCTTATAATGAGATAACACCCATATATGAGGACTTCATGGCACTTTGTGGAGGTGAGGAGAGGGAGGAAATAGCTTTGCCCTTTGATTCTATTCCTTTGTAGAGGAGGTTGGTAACTTTCGGTGTGCCTGAGGACAGAATTGGGGGGTATGTCAGAGGCAAACATGTAAACCTTTCTTGGATGCCCGAGTACTTCATGCACAGGGATGTCACTTCCACCATTGCTCTGGATCATCTTGCCTTATGTTTGTTTTCTCTGATTATTTTCCCTGCTCAAATTGGATTTGCCAGTGGGGAATGTCTAGACATGGTGATTCGAGCTCGTTTGGGTCACAACATTATGCCGGCCATCTTAGGAGAGGTTATCTGCGGCATTCGTCTACTTGTTGTGCATGGTGACATAACGAGAGGTAGTGACAGATTATTGTCCATGTTGCTTCAGTAGAGGCTCAGAGTGAATAAACCGCCTCAGTCTAGCAATGTTGCTCTATGGATTTACCGTAGCAGAGGCATTTCAGAGCAGTTTGAGCATAATTCACGCAGAGATTGGGAGATTTATTTAGCTGAACTGGTAACTGACAACATTCAGTGGGTAGTGCTGATATGGCGGATCCAGTCTTTGAGGAATAAGAAGGTAGGGTCTTATATGATCCGCGCTCTGACGCTCTCTAAGACTACATTCTATTACCCCACGAGGATGCTCCGACAGTATGGATTGGCTCAAACTATCCCCGAGGCTTGGGATGAGAATTTGGCGAAGTTTCCCTTCAAGGTCCTTTATTTGGATGCTAGCGCTTCGATCCTCATGTCTCAGATCTGGGGCCAGGATGGCTTTTCGCGCATAACTTTCCTTTCACGCTCCCGTAACACTTTTTTTTGTCACTGGAATATTTGACTTGGTATGAGGAGAGACTTAGGGAAATGAAGCAGACTCTAGAGAACCTAAGGGGCTCTATATTGGGACCCTGTGCTTCGAGCATCTCATTGAGGATGGGGGAGGCGTTGGCCTTTGAGAAGAAGAAAGGGAAGAAAGTTGCTAATAGGGATGGAAAAGAGGCGACGACTCCGAGGAAGAGGAAGGTTGGGGAGATTCTGCAAGGTAAGACCAAGGGTGTTAGTGCCTTCGAGGCGAGGTTTTGCGAGAAACCTATACAGAAAACAGTGCGCCGAGGACTAAGGAAGAAGAAAGAGACCGATGGCACAACAAGCTCTAAGGAGTAATTCTGAGTATCCATCCACAGTCATTGCAAACACATTAGTTTTAATTTCATTTTATTTCAGTATTTAGTTAATTTTATAACAGGTTATGTAATCGCAAGTTTAGTCGAGCTTAGACTCATCAAAGAAGTGTAACGTGCAATGATTGTGGAAATAAAAGTTTATTTGCTTAGAAAACACATATTCTCCTTTTATTGCTCTCTGGCCAAATTTGGATGTTTATTTATTTTTTAGACCGCACCTTTGAAAGGCTGCCTACATTCCCCTTTTACAAATAGGACTAAGGGGCTCAGGTCATCGTAGTTCATACCAGTTGGACTAGAACTATTTTTAAGAAAGGGGAGATAGAAGAGGGTATGCTCTAACTTTTGCCTAGACCGCCCTTTCAGGTTTTTAGTCTAGCGAGCTTTGTACACGCCCTTTTTTTGCATAGACCGCCCTTTGCGGGTTTTCAGTCTATCGGGCTTCTTTTTACGCATAATAATAATATTTTATTTATTTTTTTAGAGAAGGGGAACTAGTCTTAGTAGCGCTTGAACTTGTTGAGGTTGACCGGTTCCTTGAACGGGTTGCCATCCAAATTTGCCATCTTGACTGCTCCTCCAGAGAAGATCTTCTGTTAGCTTTGTGGTGTATCTCGAGTCTCGATAGTTAAGAGTTTCTGTTTCAATTTCTCCACCTCTTGCATCATGTCGCGAATTCGTTCTGTAGTCATGTGCGGGGCACTATCATGTTGCTTTCATTTCTAGGTCTGGGCTTGTTGAACTCCAGGGGTTGCGGACTACCGTTCTCCATGTAGCACCAAGATCCCCTACGCTTAGTGAGCATCTCTCTATCTATAAGGTCATCGATTTTTCTTTGTAGGGCCACACAATTGTCGGTGTCATGACCTTCGTCCTGGTGGAATAAGCAAAACTTGGTGGGCTCGAAAGGCTGGAGAGGTGGAAACTCGGAGAGAAGTACGTATTCTTCTAGAGGTTGCATTTTACCCATAATTTGCAGTCCTTTGAACATTTTTGCTCTTGGGGTCACCAGCTTTGCATCGTGTTGGATTTTGGGTTACTGGCGAAAAATTTCAACAGATTTTCGCTTGGTTTCTTTCCATGGCGTGAGGGCCACTGCTCCATTGGACTTGTGGGTTGGGGATCCTCCCCATGCGTTGGGCGTAGAATGGGGGTGTTCATCAGGTACTATTTGAGGCAATTGAATGCAATTTCACATCTCATACTCCAGCCTTTATCCGCGCATCTCTCCATTTCTCGCAGTGTTGGCTCTGCTACCGTTGTTACATGACCGAGGTATTGGAGTAGTCCCATAAGCCTTATTCTTTCTCCTTCATTGCGGGGAGGTTGCATCTCCAAGATAGCTTGAATCTTCCTCGGGTCGGCTTCTATACCACGCTCGGTGACCATGCAACCTAGCACTTTCCCTCGACTGACGCCAAACGTGCACTTGGCGGGATTCAAACGCATGGCGTGCTCTCTCAGCCTGTTGAAGAACTTCCTTAGATCTGTCAGGTGGTGACCGTCGGAGCCTTTCGAATGTATGATCATGTCTTCCATATATACCTCGATCTCCTTGTGGATCATTTCATGGAAAAGAGCGGTGACTGACCATTGATAAGTAGCCCCAGTGTTTCTCAACCCAAACAGCATGACAGTATAGCAGAAAGTACCCCACAAAGTAGTGAAGCCCATCTTCTCTTGGTCTTCCTCGGCCATCTTAATCTGGTTATAGCTAGCGAACCCATCTACAAATGACTTGACCTCATAATTGGTCGTCGCCTCCACCAACATGTCGATATTGGGCAAGGGGAAGTCATCCTTTGGAGTGGCCTTGTTGAGATCTCTGAATTCCATGCATACTCGGACTTTACCATTGGACTTCTTGACGGTCACGATGTTAGACAACCAAGTGGGGTATTCGATTACCCTGATGAAGCCTACACGGAGCAGTTTCTCAATCTCTTCCTTTAGTTGCAAGGACCATTCTGGCTTAATACGGCGTAGCTTTTGCTTGACTGGCTTGGCATCTGGTGCTGTCAGGATTCTGTGCTCTACTATCGAGTTATCAAGCCCCAGCATGTCCTTGTAAGACCATGCAAACACATCTACGTATTCTTTGAGTAGCTCAATCAGTGCTTCCCTTTCGGCTCCGCTGAAGATGCTTCCAATCTGTGTTTCCTTCGGTTCGGCTTTGGTTCCTAAATTCACACACTTTAGCACCTCATCGGCAGCTTGGGCTCGAGATTCCTTTTGATCAATAACCTGTTCTGAAATTTCTTTAATATATTCATCATTTAGCGTGTCTATATCTGCCTCTTCTAATGAATCATTATTAACTAAGTGTATATCATTAGGTTGATTATTAGTTAATTTATCAGTTAAAAGAGTGGCTATGGAGGGATACTCAGAAAGGTCGAGGGCTTCGTTCATAGCAAAAGGAAATATAGCGTTTGCGACAAGATCGTAGTCTTCGGACGTGAGGTCGTCAGACTGGGAGGAAGACTCAAACTCAAAAGACAAAACACTAGACTCGGGGGAAGGGGATTTTGAGGAAGTGAGAGGAGATGCTGCGGGAGGCACGACAGGAGATCGAGTAAGCCCCAGCGTCCCAACCATAAATTCCGGAGTAGCGATGGGACCTCCGAGGGTGCACCAGTTCTTCAGCTTGCCCTCCATGGGTTCCACCAATGTCCTCGAGTCAACATTTTCCTCTGATTCATCCCCAATTGCGGCTACCATGTCGTCATCGAGCCCCAAATATCCCAGATATTGAAGCAGATGTTGGCCGTCCCACATCTCAGTCAATTCTGGAGTCTCTGTGGTTTCTGTCACTGGCTTGTCAAGGGTTACGGATTCTAGCTGATCATCCAAGTCACTTGCGACTTCGGTGGCATATTCGTACTTAATGGTTTTGATTCTGCCCGTGCCCTTGTCGTATTTCATGTAAGTCAGCATCAGGTTGGACCGGTTGAATTCTACGTCTCTGAAGATCTCGAACCTGACACGCCCCAAGTCCCGGGATTCCCTAATAGAACCTCGAACCTGGCGCGCGTAACTAACAAGAAACAAGAAACTAACGGGAAACAGGAACAATACCTGTTAAAAACAAAACTGACGTGATATATATACTCAAGAGTAGGGAGCTAAGATAGCTCACAACGAGTTCTAGACCAAGAAAATTAAAACCAAACAAGGTTACATACAGCGGAAGACATGCCTAGCAAATAAGCTGGCATCAAGAACTGTCTAGGGACATTAAATACTAGCCCAATACAAGCCCAGAGTTTATTAACTCATACAAGATCGTCCTTACCAAAATATAAAAGGACACTAACTTCAAACAAGAATATCCTGCTGAGTAAATTCCTAGCTAAGTCGAGCCTCACTGCGTACTATCCCCTGTTTTCCTAGGGGGGGAAACAATTAAACAAATAAAGGGTGAGATAAATCTCAGTAAGCTATTAACATGCAACTATATGTCATGTTATCATCCAATACAAGTAGATACTCAAGTAATCATATATCAAGTATCATCAAGTAACAAGTATAGGAGAGGCTAAGCCAACCCAACAAGTAATCAAGCTCAAGAAAGGTTCAGGTAACAAGTAGTCAAGTAGTGTGAAAGGCTAGACCAACTCACCAAGATGCACATAGGCCTATCACGCATTTTTACCTGAATCCTTCCTTATTCCTCCCAAGAATACCATTTGTTGTCGATGCTTTTCTAGCTGAGGACAACCAAGAACAAGAACAAGAAACTGCTGTGCAGTATATAAGAAGACCTGGTAACCAGTGTCATCCACAAGAACAAGATCCACGTAGTGTTCAAGACAATCGCATTCACTTAGGTCAGGCTTATTGCTCTAACCAAGGAAGTTATGCCCTTACTATGGCCGGTAGTAAGGGGTCAAACGGAAATACATAGGGACCCGATTGTCACTTAAGCCCCGGCTCTCGCGACAAGCGTGAACCTATATATTTTCGAACAAGCAAGGAGAACCAGCTGGACTCACACAAGAATGCACAAGTAGATGTTTACTTGAACTACGAGAATAGAACTAAGTCCCATATTAGTGGACCAATCTTTATGCACTATGTAATCATGTATCATGTGCTCACGAGAATATGCACCATGTAGTAATGTATCATGTGCTCACGAGAATACAAGTACACGTACGCAATTATTGCGAAGACAAATCAATCTAACAATGGCACATAGAGTGTCCATATAACACAGTCAATCCAAGTTAGAGTCTATTAATAACAGACCTCAAACAAGTAGTAGGGTATATCATTCTATATCACTTTGTCACATGCCAAGTTTGCACGTACATATTCATATCACGTTTAACACATTAAAGTGTCTATCACGATACCCTTACTATCAAATAGAGCTCAATACATTATACTCTAAATACGTAGAATAGGTCACATCATACCTAGTCACAGTCATATCTCACGTATATGTATCGTTAATAATCGTATACCTTTTCTAACACATATTGTGTTCTATAACCATTCTTATTAATTTAAATCATAGTATTCACGATTATATGAATGATCTTCATATTACACTAGTCCTTATTTTCTTTACGAAACTCATTTCAAGACAAGATATCTTCTTTATATTTTATATACTTCATTGAGTATATGCACGATTAAAAATTAAATCATTTACACTTTAGTGCTTATTTATAGCACTTCCAATATACACGTATCAAGTTCAAGTATATAGTAGAGTTAATCATTCTCTATCTAGTTCCATAACCCAATTCTTTGGTTATTCATACCATGTACCAATCAATCAAGAAGCCACATTCTATCAAGTAAATATATGCAAGATTTGCATATACACATCAAGACTCTTTCAAGTTTATTACCATACACATATATTGGTGTCAAGGCACGTACAAGATTTTATAATCTTATATTCAAGTCTTAATCCAATTATTTGGATGTTCAAGTCATGTACGAGATTTTATTGTCTTATACTTCAAGTTACTGTCTCATCTTAAGACATTCATGACATTCAGGACATTCAAGACATTCAAGACATTCAATACATATACAAGATCTTATCATCTTATATCCAAGTTCTCAATCCATTTCTTTGGATGATTAAACATGTACAAGAGTTAATTATCTTATACTTCAAGTTCAAGCTAGGAAGATGAATTATACATCTTTCACGAATTATTTTCCAATCCTTTTCTTAGGACATTCAAGCTCTAGACATTAGTTGGTGCCCCTAAGGTACACAATCATTGGCTTCAAGACAAGCATAACACATAAGTGCTTGTTCATAGCACTTTCAAGACATATAAAAGAGTTGTTACTCTTATACTTAAGTTCTCATTTGAGTTCTATAAGTGTCCATGTACAAGACTAAGTTCTCATTTTAATTCAATGAGTATACACGTTTAAAACCAAGTTCTGATGCCCCTAAGGTGTCACAACACTTGCTAGGACATCTTATACTAAGGTTATATACCTTAACTAGAGTTACTTCCAACTTATACAAACTTTAAACAACATTTTATTCTTCAGGTAACTGTGCGGTCGCCTAAAATGGCATGTGCGGTCGCACACAGACAGGTCAATTCCTTTGAAAAACCTTTCAGAAAGATGGGCGGTCGCCCAAGGTACCAAAATGCGAAATTTTCATTTCTTTCCCAGGTTAAGAAATTTCCCGTCCCAAGCGTAGGAGTAACTTTTATTAACTCTTAGGCAATACCCAAAACATTATTTCAGGCTCAATTCATTTCTTTCACCGTCCCATAAATAATAAAACAATTTCCTTTTATTCCAATTTAATATTTCACCGACCCAAAAGTATAAGTACAATTTTATATTATACTACTATACCCATTTAGGGATACTTCCATTCATTTCCCCGTACCACAAATAATGGTACAATTTTTCTAATAATATTTAAATCAAGTTACTATTTTACCGTCTCACGAATAGGAGTACAATTTAACAATTTGCAAACCCAGGAGGTTAACCAATTTGAACCAATTTTTCCAATTTTCTTTTGTACGCATAATATTTATACTCCCTTCGTCCCAAAATTACAAGTATCACAAAAATTGCCCAAAACACAATTTTAACAAGAACAAGTAGCGGGAATAACATATATGCATGTTATTACAAGTAAGGGGGAGCTAATAACTTACCTAGTCAAAAATCAAGTTGACCCAAATTAATTTCTGATCGGCCTGGAACGCTCTATTCAACGACACGAATATTTATCCGGGACCAGAATCACGAACAGAGGGATAATTAATCGCGAGGAGTCGAGAATAGAAAGAATCCTAACTTGGCTTTTGGAACAGAAGGAGAGTACGAGAAGATTTGAGATGTTGCCTTTCTCAGATAAGGCAACATACTATATATACTTGCAAGTTTCGAGAAATTACACTTAGGACCCTCAAGTTTCACTTTTTACAAAAAGGCCCCTAAACTTTCAACTTTGACATCTAACCACCTTAATATTCTAAAGCAGTTAATAAATTAATTCAAGTAAAACTAGCACATAATATGCAAGTTCAAGCATTTAAGCAAGCACGTCAAGAATTTAACAAATAAGTCAAATATTTAACGAGATTAAGGATGGGCGTTACAGAACCCTCTCTGCAACTTGCCAGTGTGGTCAAACCATGGTTCTGCGAACTCAAAACACGAAAACTCCTCGCCTTCCTTAACGAAGTAACTGTTAAGAGAGAGGCGGTATGGCCGCATTTCAGGCTTCTTGTACGGAAGTTTCACTTTCTTGAGGAATTCTATCCTTTTCTGTTCTGCTCTGTCTTCAGGAGTGAGGGTGTATCCAAGACCAAACAGCCCTCTATGATCAACTTCTTCAACCAAATCTGTGGGACCTTGCAAGTTCTTACCTATCCCCAGCCCCGGTATGAAGCCCATATTCCGTAGCCCCTTGACAACGGGTGCCACCCTATCTGAGGTTTTTGTGAGATCGATGGCGCAAATATGTGATTGAGCGACTATTTTGAAGCCATTGAAGAGTATTCTATCCTCTCCATGTTGTATTTGTAACACAGGAATGCCCTTGGTGTCCGTCCCTTGGGCAGTTACTAGATCACTGTAGACAATAGTCACCTTATTTCTAGACTGGAACTTCACACATTGATGCAAGGAAGAGGGAACCACACCTGACTGGTGCAACCATGGCCGTCCCAGGAGGAGTGAGAAGGTTGTCGGGATGTCTATGACTTGGAATTCGATGGGTAGGATATTAGTTCCAACTGTGAAGGGTAGTGTGACAATGCTTATAAGGCAGGTGGAGTCGTAAGCCTTGATAGTTTGCTTGAACGGCCTTAAATCAGTGGCACGAACCCCAACGACATCCATCATTCTTAACGGCAAGATGTTGATAGAAGAACCATTATCAATAAACACACGGGGAATTTTCTTGCCATCCACCTCTACAGTGATATACAATGGCTCGTTGTGATCAACCCCAAACATGGGTTTGTCTAACTCTGAGAAAGTGATGATGTTTCTAAAGTGGATGTTACCGATCATTTGTGTGACATTTTCTGGAGCAGTGTTTGATGGGACCATTGTAGCGGCAAGATTCTTCTCAAGCATGAGGCGGTGAGCAAGGGAGGAGGTGAGTAGGGACCAAAGCGAGATGTGTGCTTGGGTTTTCTTGAGTTGGGTAAGGATAGGATCTTCCTTTTTTAGGTCGGTTTGTTTAGGCTCCTTGCCAAAGATTTTCTTAGCACCCTTTGGGTCAAATTGGTACACTTGACCGGTTCTTGTGAGTAGGCAAACTTCCGCTCGTAGGACATCTAGGGAGAGTGGCGCCCCATGGTGATGTTGGGTTTCCAAGTAACATGCACAGCGGAAATTAGCATTTAAAATTTTATGAAACCCAAAGCCCATAGATCCATTCATATGATTAAATCAAATACTTGCATTATGAATACTAGAAAAACTAACCCTTGATGACTTTGAATTTGGTCTTTGATCTTGGTGGAGAAATTGAAGCTTTAATCACGAACAAGTAAGAACACGAACTTTGAAGATGATGAGCTTCACCCTCTAGCGGTATCCACACCTTGAACGAATATCAAGAACACTTGATCTTGGTTGCTAGACCAAAATATGAACTATATGGAATATTATTTTGTGCATTATTTTGTTCTTCAATCTAGGATGTCTTAGAACAAAATAAAACTCTCTCAAACTCTTTGGAGACTTGCACAAAAGCCAGGGTATTGTTCTGGCCCGAATTTGGTTGTTTATATACAAGTTAGACCTATTCCAAATAGGAAACTTGTGTCAAATCCCGTCCAAAATCCTTTTCCTAATTAAATTAGGAAATCTGTCCCGACTCACTGTGCGGCCGCCCAAAATCAGGTGTGCGGTCGCCCAAACATGTGCGGCCGCCCAGCCTGGTTTGTGCGGTCGCACACCAGGATCAAAGAGCCTTAATTTCCAATAGAGTCCTTTAAGGATTCGTTCTATTGTGTGTGACCTTCTAGGATTATACTATGTTGGCAATGGGTTTAAACATGAATCCATAAGATATGATTAGGTTCTAGCAAACCGTCATACCTACCCAAATAGTATAACTAGATACAAGTTCGCATTCCTTTAGAATATGTTACAATCCCTTTGTCCACGATCTCATTGAACACAAGTCATGGTCAAACGGTCAACTTGTTTTTGTTCAATACTTTCTCGATTCCGAATATGTTGATAATCCAAATGACATTAATCTAATCAATTCATTTGAGTCCGGCCGAACATTTTGATCAACATCATTCCTACGAGAGGCCTAAGCTTGAGATCTCTCCGAAGAGGGACAAATCCATTTAGCTTATTATTCTTCCCTACGTGAATCCGATTATGCCAATCATAAACTTTATAACTACCCGGTTAAAGGTAGCGTTTGAATATGTCAAACATAATGTTCATCAAGTGGAAGACTATAATAACTTCATGTCTAAGGATTCGAATGACATAACTAATATGAGATATATGTACGACATGGACCATGACATAAATTTCATACAGCGGGTCATGTCCAGTACCTTGTTCCAAACAAGTACCCATAAATCTAACATGACCATCCCATGATCATTTAGCCTTTATACTAGTGCTTAAAAAGTACTAGGGACGGAGATTATTATAAGTACACATGAACAACAATAATAATCAAAACATCTCTTTATTGATATGAAATAAATGATAACAATTACAACGTTTATTAAACGTGCCTAGGGCACCACTACCAACAATCTCACATTTGCCCTAGGCCCAATCTCCCATGTATCTAATACCCATGGACCTAACATGACCTTCATGTTTATGTTGTCGAAGTCCCATTGTTAGCGGGTCAGCGACATTGTCATCAGTAGGTACTTTGCATATATTCACGTCACCTCTGTCAATGATTTCTCGAATGACATGGTAACGCCTAAGTATGTGTTTGGATTTTTGATGTGCCCTTGGTTCCTTTGCTTGAGCAATAGCACCATTATTATCACAATAAAGGTCTATTGGATTATCAATACTAAGAACCACTTCAAGTTCAGTGATGAACTTCTTAATCCAAACAGCTTCCTTTGCAGCATCCGATGCAGCAATATACTCACTTCCGTTGTAGAATCAGCGGTTGTACTCTGCTTGGAACTCTTCCAGCTTACAGCTCCACTATTTAACATAAACACAAAACCCGATTGTGATCGACTGTCATCTCTGTCGGTTTGGAAGCTTGCATCCGTGTAAGCATTTACAACGAGATCATCTTCCATTCCTCCATAGACCAAAAATGAGTCTTTAGTCCTTCTCAAGTACTTAAGAATCGCTTTTAAAGCCACCTAGTGATTCTCTCCGGGGTCGGATTGGTATCTACTTGTCATGCTCAAAGCATAAGATACATCCTGCCTAGTACAAATCATGGCATACATGATGGATCCAATTGCCGAAGCATATGGAACATCATTCATTTTCTCACGCTCATCTTTTGTCTTAGGAAATTGATTCTTGCTTAGAGAAACTCCATGTAGCACTGGCAAGGTTCCTCTTTTAGAATTTTCCATGCGGAATCTTCTAATAACCTTGTCAATGTATATACTTTGGCTTAAACCAAGTAGCTTTCTAGATCTATCTCTATAGATTTTAATGCCAAGTATATATGCGGCTTCACCTATATCTTTCATTGCGAAACACTTTCCCAACCAAGTCTTTACGGACTGAAGTGTAGGAATGTCATTTCCAATGAGTAATATGTCATCCACATATAAAATCAGGAATAGCACTATGCTCCCACTAAAATTCTTGTATACACAAGGCTCATCTTCGTTCTTGATGAAACCAAACTCTTTGACCGATTCATCAAAACGGAGATTCCAACTCCTAGAAGCTTGCTTCAATCCATAAATGGATTTCTGCAATACCTTAGAATTCTGTTCAAAACCTTCTGGTTGTGTCATATACACATCCTCTTGTAGTTTTCCATTTAGGAAAGCGGTTTTGACATCTATTTTCCATATTTCATAGTTATGATATGCGGCAATGGCAAGCAAAATTCTTATAGACTTGATCATTGCTACGGGTGAAAAGGTTTCATCATAGTCTATACCATAAACTTGCCTATAACCTTTCGCTACAAGTATAGCTTTGTAAGTATGCACCTTCCCATCCATGTCAGTCTTCTTCTTGAAGACCCATTTGCATCATATGGTTTTTACACCTTCGGGTGCATCAATCAAATTCCAAACTTGATTGTCTTGCATGGATTGCAATTCGGATTCCATGGCTCCAAGCCACTTATCCGAATCAGGAGAAGACATCGCCTCTTGGTAGGTTGTCGGTTCATCATTCTCAATGATTTCCACCTCATTACTATCCGTTACGAGAAATCCATATCTCTCGGGCTCGGATCGTAACCTACTAGATCTGCGAGTTACTTGTGTATTTTGAACAGGTTCCACAACTCCTTGTGGTTCTTGTTCTTGTTCCACTATTGGTTCATTGTTATTTTCTGGGTCTCGAATTTCTTCAAGATTTATTTTACTCCCACTGATTTCTTTGGAGAGAAACTCTTTCTCTAGAAAGATACCAGTTCGGGCAACAAACACTTTGTTGTTTGTTTGGTTGTAAAAGTAATATCCTTTAGTTTCCTTAGGATATCCCACGAAAATACATTTATCAGATTTGTGTGCAAGTTTGTCTGAGACAAGTCTTTTGACAAAAGCTTCACAACCCCAAATCTTCATGAAAGATATACAAGGCTTCTTTCTGCTCCACATCTCATATGGAGTCTTTTGAACCGATTTAGTTGGAACACGATTTAGTGTGAAAGCAGCGGTTTCTAGAGCGTAACCCCAAAAGGATATTGGAAGATCAACTTGACTCATCATTGATCGAACCATGTCTAACAAAGTCTGATTTCTCCTCTCGGACACACCATTCCATTGTGGTGTTCCGGGTGGAGTCAATTGTGAAACTATTCCACAATTCTTTAGATGATCATCAAATTCATGACTCAAGTATTCTCCACCTCGATCTGATCGAAGTGCCTTAATACTTTTGCCAAGTTGTTTTTCTACTTCATTTTGAAATATTCTAAATATCTCAAATGCTTCACTTTTATGTTTCATTAGGTAAACATACCCAAATTTACTATAATCATCAGTGAAGGTTATGAAGTATTGAAATCCTCCCCTAGCATTGCTACTTAATGGTCCGCATACATCGGAATGTATCAACCCCAATTAGTCTCTTGCCCTTTCACCTAGCTTAGTAAATATGTCTTAGTCATTTTTCCAAGAAGACACGACTCACAAGTGTCATATGACCCAAGGTCACATGAACCTAAGAGACCGTCCCCATGGAGTTTTGAGATACGCTTCTCATTGATATGACCAAGACGGCAATGCCACAAATAAGAATGATTTACATCATTAGGTTTAGATTTCTTATTTATATGATAGACATTTTCATTATTTTCATTCTTGACATCCAAGATATAAAGGCCATTAAATGAATTTGCAATACCATAAAGCACATCATTTAAATAAATAGAAAATTTCTTATTCTCAATAAGAAACTTAAAACCTTCGTTATCCAAACAAGAAATTGAAATAATATTTCTACTTAAATCTGGTACATAATAGCAATTGTTCAAAACAAGTATTAAACCGGAAGGTAAAGTGACTTCATAAGTCCCTACGGCTAATGCAGCAACTCTTGCTCCATTCCCCACGTGTAGGTCTAATTCACCCTCTTTAAGCAGTCTCCTATTCTTTAGTCCCTACACATTTAAACAAATGTGAGAACCACATCCGGTATCCAATACCCAAGAATTAGTGGTAGAAAGGAGAATATCTATCATATAGATACCTGAAGTCAATGCAGCCTTGCTGCCCTTCTTCTTCTTTTGCTCTTCCACGAAAGCCTTGCAATTACGTTTCCAATGACCAATTTCTTGACAATGGAAACAAATTGCATCCTTTTGTGTATCGGGTTTTGCCTCAGAAGCCTTGGAAACCTTTGCCTTGCTTATCTTGGGTTTGACAACTTTTTCCTTACCCTTTCCTTTGGCACCAGCCTTCTTCCCATCATGAACCAAGAGCACAGAAGAACCTTTCTCCACAATTTTCATCTCCGCAGTTTTAAGCATCCCATGCAACTCAGAGAGATTCTTATTCATTCCATGCATGTTATAATTCATCACAAACTGATTATAACTTTTAGGCAATGAATTAAGAATGAGATCCGTGGCTAGCTCCAATGGAATTGGATAGCCAAGTTTCTCAAGATGCTCTACATAACCTTTCATTTTAAGGATGTGAGGACTCACTTGTTTCCCTTCATTCATTTTGCAAGAAGTGAATGCAACAATGGTCTTGTACCTCTCTTGCCTAGCTTGCTCTTGAAACATGGCTCTTAACTCCACGCCTATCTCATAGGCTTCCAAATGTTCCAAACTTTGTTGGAGTTTTGAGCACATAGTGGCAAGAATGAGACAACTTACATCTCTAGAATCATTACGATGTTTCTTGTAACTGTCTCTTTCTGCCCTAGGGGAAGTAGGTTCTGGTTCAGCAGGAAGAGGCCCATCGAGAATGTACAACTTATCTTCTTGCCTAAGAACAATTCTTAGGCTACGGATCCAATCCATAAAGTTCGTACCATTCTCTTGGAGCTTATCCTTCTCAAGGATCGATCGCAACGAAATTGATTGAGTGTTGTTAGTCATTATCTACAATTATGCAAAATTTCCAAAATTTAATAAGTACCAATTTTCATTATAGAAATAAACAATGTATTTTTCCAAAAATACTCCCACTAAATTATACAACCTTCTTTATACATCCAATGTATAGTATAATTTAAATGGGTTAAGATCCCGCTTTAATTTAATTTTAAGTACGCTTTGGCGCACCGCACAAATTAAAATTAATTAGGTAGACAACTCTTGTCAATCATATATCTTATGACTCTCAGTTCTTTTCATGAGATTCTTTAAGAAATCCAATTTCAAAAAGCATGTTAAATCTCATCTTTGCCTTAAGCCCAAAACTGTTTTGATGCTTAATTAAGTCCAATCATTTTAAACGCATAGGAAACTCTTATTCACTCATCTTGCTCATACATGAATAAAATCAATGCACCTCGCTTTGGCGAGCCCACACAAAAATTACCCATGTATAAACAAGTGTTTTAATTATGGCATGGCAGAAGGACTTAAAACTTGCTTTGAAGGTTCATCACATATAGCATATAACACATTTATGAGCACATAATATAAACATGTTACGCATCAAGTTTAACCACTAAATTAATCTCCATTAATTTAAGCATAATATTTATGTGTCTTTAGTTTCTCTATAATTATGAAGATGGGACTATTTCAACTTTGGTTATTATCTCCAAATCAAGACAACAAGAAGTGCGGTCGAAACTAAGCCATAAGGCATCCACAATTCCGCACTAATTCAAAAAACCAAGAAAGTAGTCCATGTGGCCGAAACTAAGCAATAGATGGTCTCGATGAACATAGGCCAATTGCATCCACAATTCCACATGGATCTCCAATCTTTGAATCAAGAACTTTGTTTCTCAATTTTAGCAATTATGAACTCTTCATAATTCTAACTTCGTTTTATCTTTGAAACTTTGATTGCGATCAAGTTTGGGAAACACAATCTCGATGAACGTAGATTAGCCATCCAAACCTTGAACCAATCTTAGAATCACAAGACTAAAACAAATAGGAAAATCAAACCCCAAGATCCACACCCAAACCAACTGCCCAAAACCCACTCCAGACCAGCAGGTCTGGCCTGGTCTTGTAACTGGTCCGGTCGGACCCCATCAAAATTCCAGATTCTGACTTTGACCGAAAATCAAAAACCAGAATCCTGACAACTGTGCGGCTGCCCAAGAAAAACTGTGCGGTCGCACAATAGCATCAGACAGAATTTTTAAAGTTCGAAAATTTGTCTCAAAATTGTTTTTCCCCGATTATCAAAACTTTGATCCAATCAAAATTTATAATCAAACAATTCAGAATCCATCATAATTTTTAGTGCAATTGAATAGTGCGATTAAAGTTGTAAAACAATAAACCACATAAAATCATATAACACATAAACATCATATAATCCAATATTCATATCATGCTAGGCATACAAACAATTTATATGCACACAACATGATCTAAGTATTGAAATAATCAACATGAAAGGGGCTCTGATACCACTGTTGGGTTTCCAAATAACATGCGCAGCGGAAATTAGCATTTAAAATTTTATGAAACCCAAAGCCCATAGATCCATTCATATGATTAAATCAAATACTTGCATTATGAATACTAGAAACACTAACCCTTGATGACTTTGAATTTGGTCTTTGATCTTGGTGGAGAAATTGAAGCTTTAATCACGAACAAGTAAGAACACGAATTTTGAAGATGATGAGCTTCACCCTCTAGCGGTATCCACACCTTGAACGAATATCAAGAACACTTGATCTTAGTTGCTAGACCAAAATTGTGAAACACGTTTTCACAATTAATATGAACTATATGGAATATTATTTTGTGTATTATTTTGTTCTTCAATCTAGGATGTCTTAGAACAAAATAAAACTCTCTCAAACTCTTTGGAGACTTGCACAAAAGCTAGGGTATTGTTCTGGCCCGAATTTGGCTATTTATATACAAGTTAGACATATTCCAAATAGGAAACTTGTGTCAAAACCCGTCCAAAATCCTTTTCCTAATTAAATCAGGAAATATGTCCCGACTCACTGTGCGGCCGCCCAAAATCAGGTCTGTGGTCGCCCAAACATGTCCGGCCGCCCAGCCTGGTCTGTGCGGTCGCACACTAGGATCAAAAAGCCTTAATTTCCAATATTGTCCTTTAAGGATTCATTCTATTGTGTGTGACCCTCTAGGATTATACTAAGTTGGCAATGGGTTCAAACATGAATCCATAAGATATGATTAGGTTCTAGCAAACCGTCATACCTACCCAAATAGTATAACTAGATACAAGTTCGCATTTCTTTAGAATATGTCACAATCCCTTTGTCCACGATCTCATTGAACACAAGTCATGGTCAAACGGTCAACTTATTTTTGTTCAATACTTTCTCGATTCCGAATATGTTGATAATCCAAATGACATTAATCTAATCAATTCATTTGAGTTCGGCCGAACATTTTCATCAACATCATTCCTACGAGAGGCCTAAGCTTGAGATCTCTCCGAAGAGGGACAAATCCATTTAACTTATTATTCTTGCCTACGTGAATCCGATTATGCCAATCGTACACTTTATAACTACCCGGTTAAAGGCAGCGTTTGAATATGTCAAACATAATGTTCATCAAGTGGAAGACTATAATAACTTCATGTCTAAGGATTCAAATGACATAACTAATATGAGATATATATACGACATGGACCATGACATAAATCTCATACAGCGGGTCATGTCCAGTACCTTGTTCCAAACAAGTACCCATAAATCTTACATGATCATCCCATGATCATTTAGCCTTTATACTAGTGCTTAACAAGTACTAGGGATGGAGATTATTATAAGTAAACATGAACAACAATAATAACCAAAACATCTATTTATTGATATGAAATAAATGATAACAATTACAACGTTTATTAAACGTGCCTAGGGCACCACTACCAACAGGTGAAGGGGGAGAATTTCTACTTTCTCGGCTTCCTCGAAGATTTTGGCCCAAGACAAAGGTTGGTCGGGTTTGGGACCTTTCTTGTCTAAAGATTCTACTTCACTAACTAATTCATCCATAGACAACAATTAGCAAGAAGTTCCCTTATCATTAATCATTTAAGTACAATTTGCACCATCACATTCCGCCACAATAGGCTCAGTCGGATCAGTGATCTCTCTAATTTCTACCATGAGTACAACATTAGCTAAAGAATCTCTAGGGTCGTCGATAATGCCAGCGCGGATGAGCTCTTATATAGCATTCTTGAGGGCAAAGCATTCTTCGGTAGTATGACTGGTACACTTATGGTAGTGGTAGAATTTTGATAGATCACAGTCGAGATGAGGGAGATACCCTTCTAGTGGCTAGAGCGCCTTCAACTTCACAAGCGCCTCGAAGACACTAGCCATTGTCACTTTCGCTTTGGCGAAGGAATCTACGAGCTCCAGTATGATGATCTCAAATGTTTACACCATGTTAACCCCACCGTTTTGGGGAAGAGGATTGATCACTACATTAGGACCCTTCGGCTTCTCAATCTTCTTGTCATTGATCAACCCTTGAACTATGCGCTTTAATTGGAGGAAACCATCCGTCATGTGTCCCATGTACTTTTGATAATTACAAAACTTGGAGGCATCCAAGTTGGCTTTAGGGTTGGCGGGTTGGTAGTTCTCTAGCGGTTTGACAAGGCCTCTCTTGACTAGCACATCAAAGACTTTCCCCATAGGCATGCCAAAATCATCAAAATGCTCTCTCTCCCTTTGCGGTGGAGCCCCACTTCTTGTGACAGCTTGAACATCAAACGAAGTCTCCTTTTGGACAATGTTGACTTGTCCAACCGCCTCTTTTCCACCCTTGGGAGGCGTAGGATTTGTAGGATCCTTGTAATGGAAGGAGTTGTTGTTGTTGTTGCTTTTGGTGGTGTCTTTCGGTGGTACAATTCCGGTGATGCCCGCTTCATACCTCACTCCAGCGTCAACCATTTCTCGTAAATCAGGGAAATAACCATTACCGATGGCCACTTTCAATTCGGGGAGCAAGCACTTGTAGAAAATCTACTTTTGTTCCTTTGCTTTAGGTGGATATTGAACCTCACACAGTCGGTGGTTCCACCTTTTGTAAAAGTCATAAATGGGCTCGCTGGTCCTTTGCATGGTGTTCTCAAGGTCGGTTCGATTCACATGCCAATCCAAGTTTGCTTGATACTTCTCGCAGAACAGGGTACTGATTTGATCCCAAGTTTTGCTCTCACTCGGGTCGAGTCCCAAGAACCATCGTAAATCTATACCATCCAAAGTGATATGGAAAACACGGGCCATTTGCTCATTGGTGCAATCTCAAGCTCTCATAGCCAATACATAACTGTCCAAATGAGTCTTAGGACATGAGTCACCATGGAACATTGCCACTTTGGGCATCTTGAAATCCTTTGGGAGGGCCCCCACTTGGCTAGGATTGATTGTATTGGTAGTAGGTGCAATCTGTTTGTCTACGGTCTCGATCAACTTACGCATTTGCTCTTGCATTGCCATGACCACGGGGTGGTTGGAGATGTCGGGGATGGATTCTGGCAGAGTGACAGGAGGAGTCATCGAGGTGGTGGGAGCGGCCATCCCAACACTAAGAGGTAATAAAGGTGTAGGCAACTTGCTAGCAGAGAGGTAGCCACCAAGCAGTTCAGGGGCAGGCTCATAGACACCTTTGTTCTTGCTCATGGTAGTAGATCCCTTTTGGGCATAGAGGGAAGGAGGTGGGAAACTTCGGTAGTTTGGCAAGTGGAAGGTAGGGACACTGGTGTTGATGGGGTAGTTGGTAACAACCTCTTCATCCTCGACATAGATAAAGTTTTCACCATCGGGTATTACCTCGGCTCCTTTCTTTTGGATATGGCTCCTTAACTGTTGGTTGTGGTTCTCCAAAGTCTTGTTACTTTCCTCGAGATTCTTGGTCTTTGCTTCGAGACCGGAGAGGAAGCTCTGAAGGCTCGGGGGAATGCCATTGAGATTGGCCTCGGTGTTGAGCTCGGTGGTGCTAGTAGTAGGAGCAACGAAAGCTGCAGAGACAGAATATGAGGCAGGGGTTGCCATTGCTGATGCTGAGACTGAGAACGGGTACGGATCAGAAGCTTCACATTGCAGTCGACCACCTGAACGGACCCAAACTTGCTTTGCTGAAAGGATGGAGGGAGGCGAATTTTAGGAAGGAAAAGGCTCATGCAAAGTACATTTTTAATTTACAGAAATTTGTACATTATTTACATCCTAATTGGTTGGAAGGGGTACCCCTTTTTCGCAACTAACCTAGAAACTATGATTAGTGGAGGCCATCACTACGTCTATACACCCCTCGTTTTTCACATGTCTTGCACACCCCCAAACGGACAATTCGGGCGAGGGTCCTATAGGGCAAGCGACTTCCACCAATCAACGGATCCTGCGACTAACCCGTCCTTAAAGACATTTAACGTGCAGTTTATATTGCATCCTACACAAGTTAATGATGAGTGGAGATCTTGACAACAAACACTCATCTTACCATGGCATGTCCCTTGTAGGGAAATCAAATTTTTTTTGTGCACTTTCTCTCAAAGATCTCGACTCGTCATTTACTTGGAGTGTTTTAACCTCTGCATGTGGGTTGACACGGGTAAGATAAAGGCTCCCACCGCTCGCAAAGCGTACACGGTGAGTGGAGGAAATGAGTGTCTCGAAAGAGGGCGACAATAGCACCACCAATTTCTGCACATCGAATGATCCGAGGGTAATAAGGGACATGTGCAGTGCTGACACGGACCAGTGATAGTGTGAGGTAAAAAAACTAGATTCTTTTTAGGGAGAAAAAGAGAAGTTTTTAATGTTTGAATGATGCAATGCAATGCAAGAGAGAGAGATAAGAAGAAGATAAGAAAACAACATCATGAAGATAACGAAAGTTAGACCCACTAAGTTTGAAATAAATTCAAAGCAGTCCCCAGCAGAGTCGCCACTGTGAATACCCCTTTCTGATGAAGCGACGCATGGGAAGTATCTTGCAATAATCATTAATAATAAAGGGAAATATTCATAGTAACATTAACAATATGAGAGTCTACACGCCGTTTTAATTATAGCCAAAACATTGAGAAAAAGCATGTTAATGGGTTCGGGGGTCAAATTACAACAAGAGAAGAATATTAAGCGTTATCACTCCTATTGCCCGATTGATCGGTCTTTCTATCACGATGCGGTGTATGTTGTGTTAATGTGTTTGAGACCGAATCCGAAGATTGCCTACGTACCTCTCAATGTGAGAAGCTCAGGTCAGCGTAGTTCGAGAAGAATTTAGAATAGGCAGAAGAATCAGGATCATGCATAATAAGGGGAAATTACCTAAATATTAGGGTTTAGAAATAGTTCCTAGATCATGTTCGGGTTGATGAACCCTAGATCATCATCGGCTATGAAATAACATGCTAACATGAAGATCGCAACCCTAAATATGGCATAAATAAGGTTTTAATCTAAGAACATGAAGAAAAAGTTAGAAAACTTACCTATGTTGGCAAGAAATAAACTTGGATCTTCTTGGGAACTTTGAGGATGTTCTTGGATGCTTTAAATGCTTAATATGAGAGCAAATTCGTCACTTTGGGAGCTTAAAATTGATCAAAACTCAGAATGGGACGTCTAGAAATCGGATCCTCAATTATGAGGTAAGGATGACCTTATATAGCAATCTGAGGGAGGTATCAGACGGCTGAGATTGATTGAGGCGAAGATAGCCGCCTGGCCAAGGTCGAACACGGCCACGTGGCCAAGGACGGATGTGGCCGCGTGGCCATCATTCCTGGCTGACATGACTGTTAAGCTAGGGTTTTATTTGGTTTATGGAAACCCTATTTTGGCCATTTTTGGTACATTCTAGAATATTGAGCTACATTTTGGGAATTCGGGACAAGTCTTTGCAAGGTTTCTAATTCCTATAAAGTCCTTGTATATTTGGAAAAGCCCTAATAAACTCTTTTTCAGATCGGGTACTAACAGGATCACCGGTAGAGGGTGCTCATCTTAGCATCTAAATCTAAGGTTTCATATTTCGATCTACAAGGGTTAGTTTTTTTCATCTTACATATTATGAATTATTGATCATAACGGATCTAGGCTTTGGGTTTCTTCATGTTCTGCTGCGCAGGATTGCACGAAACCTAACAGTGGTATCAGAGCCCCGTTTATGATCAATATTTCTAATATTGTCATGATATAATTATTTAATTATATTATTTAATTCCTATGATCATGATAAGATGAATTTATGATATGTGATTTTATATGAGATATAAAATTTGCTTGCTAGTTATTGATGGGAATATGTGATTATAATATTAATTGGATTTATATGTATAATCGCATGCTTAGATTATCATATTATAATTGGATTATGTTTATTGATATCTATATATAATTTGTATGTGGAATAATTTTGTTATTGATTATATAGATTAGATTTGTTAAAATTTGTAATATGTAAATTCGTGTTATTTAATCTGATTGTGCAAGAACACGAAATTGGGATAAATCGAATCTGGAAATTTCTGAAAAATTGGAAACCTGGGATCCTACCAAAAGGATCCGTACAGATGGTTCTGGAAGCTCCCAGAATACTCCGTACGGATGGTTATGGAGAATCCCAGAATTCGTTATGTTTTCTGGTGTTCAGATTGTTCTGTAAATCGTTTGCAGAATTCGAATCTAGAATTGAATCTGGTTTCAGATGGCTGGTTTTCGAAACCGTGTTTTATGAAACAGACTTCAATTAAGAAATCCAGAAAAATTGCACAAATCATAATTCTAAAGAGTTTGGGATTGCTGTAATCTGTGAGATTAATGAGACAATAAAGGATCTTGAAACAAGTTACTTTTCTATACGGAATAGTGGTTGCCTTATGGCTTAGTTTCGACCGTGTAGCATAATTACTTGGTTTCTTGATCTTAGTACGGAATTGTGGTTGCCTTTTGGCTTAGTTTCGGCCGTACGTATTGGGCTCTTAATTTTAAGATGCTCTGCAGATTCAATTTCAGAAATTAAATCCTTTAACTAGTGGAACTTAGTCACATAAAATTAATTCGGTTAATTGATTAACTTTTATGTGTTTAAACCTTCTTAAAAATTTATGTCATGTATCAACCCATGATTAAAACACTTGTAAGTACGTGGGTAGTTTTATGTGAGCTCTGCCAAAGAGAGGTGCATTAATTCTATTTATTTATGAGCAAGATGAGGAAACAGTGATTCCTATACATTTTAAATGGTTTGACTTAAAACCATTTAAAATGTTAGACATAAGATGCCTAAAATCTCATAAAAATATCTAAGGGTTATATACGATATAATTGACAAAGAGTTGTCTACCTAAATAACTTATTTTGAGCAGTCGTGCCAAAGCCGACTCAAAGTTAAGTGAAATATGAATCTTAGCCCATTTAAATTATATTGTGCATATATTGTATAATGAAGGTTATATAATTTAGTGGGAGTATACATGAAATACCATTAATAATATCTCTAATTAAGTTGGTACTTATGTATAATTACATGTTTGCATAATTGTAGATAATGGCATAAAACACACAAACTCTATCATTTGCGATCTATCATTGAGAAGGAAAAACTTCAAGAGAATGGTGTTAACTTCATGGATTGGATCCGAAGCCTAAGAATTGTTCTAAGGAAAGAAGAAAAGCTATACATTCTTGATGAACCCTTTCCTGAGGAACCTGCTGCCAATGCCCCTAGGGCGGACAAGGATGCTCACAAGAAACACAAAAGTGATTCTCGTGACGTTAGTTGTCTCATGCTTGATACCATGTGTTTTGAGCCTCAAAAGGATCTTGAACACTTGGATGCCTATGACATAGGCGCTCAGTTGAAAGATATGTTTCAAGAGCAAGCTAGGCAAGAAAGGTTTGACACAATGGCTGCTTTGACCTCATGCAAGATGAGTGAAGAACAGTCAGTGGGTCCTCATGTTTTGAAGATGAATGCCCATTTTGAGCATATAGAGAGGCTTGGCTATGCCATCCCTGTTGAGTTGGCAACTGATATGATTTTGAACTCATTACTTAAAAGCTATAATAAGTTTGTCATGAACTTTAATATGCATGGTATGACTAAATCTCTGTCTGAGTTGCATGGGATGCTAAAGACAGCAGAAAAGAAAATCATTAAGAAAGCTTCTCATGTGCTCGTGGTTTCAAAAAAAGGAAAGGGATCTAAGGCTAAAGGAAAGGGAAAGGCAAAAATTGTCAAACCCAAAATAAGCATGGCAAAGGTTGCCAATGCTATGGTGGCTAAACTCAACTCTCAAAAAAATGCAATCTGTTTCTATTGCAATGAAATTGGTCATTATAAGCGTAATTACAAGGCTTATATGGAAGAAAAGAAGAAGAAAAAGGGCAATGAGATTGCTTCTACTTTAGGTATGTCGCGACCCCGAACCCCGCGGGCCCGAGATCGCGAGCTGGACGTCGACTTACTAATCAAAATACCAAAATATAGGAGATAAAAATTTCCTTTTATACCAAAAGATGATAACACAAAGTTTTGAAATCCACTTGAACAACAAAGTAAAACTGGTATAAACTCCATAAGCTTATACACCAAAGTTATAAAATACACAAATCCTAGTGACGTCAATGTTTGGTACAAATATCCCAAAAAGGTTACACATTTATATAAAGTAAACCCACCAATATCAACCTGCCCCAAAAGCTCGAACCCACTCGACGACCTGTCTCGTGATCAGCGAGTCTAATCCTTTCCACCTGGGGGGGGGGGTTAAGGAAAAATAAATACAAAAGAAAAGGGGGTGAGATAAATCTCAATAAGTTACTAATGCAACTACATGACATGCTAAGATGCAATATACAATAGTAAATCATAAATAGCACGTAGCAGTTATCACATAACAGATAGCAGCGGAAATAAACACATAACAAAGGATATAGCCAAGGTTTTCCCAAACTGATATAACCAAATAAAGGTCGCTGCGCAGCTTGAATAACCAACCATCAACATCTTCATAATAGCATGAAAGCTGAAGAGAAATCCCCGGTACCGGAACCAATAATAAAGTGATATGCCACAAAGGGCGGGAGCCATGCCACAAAGTCATGCTCCAAACGTCTCAACCAAGGCCAATCTGGAAGAGGAAAATAAGGGCAAAACAATGGTCGACACCATAATGGACTTGGCCGGTGCCATCACAGTATCTCGCATCGCCCGACACAACCACAAATACCAGCTGGACTTTCAAATAAATGCTAAGTAATAAATACTAGCTTAATTAAACAACTTAAGGTTCCAAAGTAGGGAACCATTCCAATTAAATCACCACAAAGGTAAACCAATACAAACAGCACATCAAGGATGGACCACATTCCCAAAATGATACTCAATCAAATTCCGTAACATATTTATTCACAAAAGAATCAAATCCAATTAATAAAGTGTTCCACGATGTTAACTTAAGTTAGTTAGAAGAATAAAACCTAAGCTAGTTAAGCCCTTAGTCCTAAACCAAGCAAAAAGGGCAAAAATTCCAAGCAGGCGGGCGGGCGGGCGCCTGGGTAGGGGCGAGCGGGCGCTCATTTGACCAGAAGGTCAGGCCGCTGGAAAAAGGGGGGCGGGCGGGCGCCTGGGTCCAGGCGGTCGGGCGCCTGGTCTGGTTTCAAGGCCGGGAAAACAGAGCTGGGTTCTCACAATTTCGAGCCAAAATCCACCAAAACACAAAAATACTCTAAATCAACTCCTTCAACAAGTTCCAAAATGTACCAAAACAACTTATATCTAGGATGGGGATCCAAATAACACCATTTATCAACCAAAACCAAGAATCAAACCCAACATTCATAAGATCACCATTTTTGACCAAAACTCAAATAAATTCCAAATAAATTCGAAACTCAACCAAACTTCAAATATAACACATCAAGCATTATATAAACATGATATGAACATTTTAGCATAAAAATGGGGGAAAAGTAACTTACTTGAGATTTCCCAAAGATGATGGATTTCAAATATTTTTGGCTTCCTACGATCCTATCGACGATCTAAACAAGTTTCATGTTTTAAGAAATGAGAAATAATAAGAGGAAGAAGAAGATAATGAAGAGAGAAGGGAGAGAAAGCTTACCCTTTACAATGGAGAGAGAGAGATGTGAGCCGGGAGAGATGGTGAGGAGTGAGGGAGAAGTGAGGGAGGAGAGGGGAGTAGGGAGGGAGTAGTTAAAAATAATTTGAAAACTTACACCTAGGCCCCCTCCTCACTAAGCTAGCACAATTAAACCCCTATCACCCTTCTACCCAATTAACACAAATAAAATGCTAGGCATGAATTATTATAACACATAAAATGCACACATAATTATTTAAATAAATAATAATCAATTATTACTAATAAAATAGAGCCTAGTTTTCGGGTCGTGACATTCACTCCCCCTTAAAGAAAATTCGACCCAAATTTTAACGAGACTTACCCGAATTAAAAAGCCACGGATATTTTCTCTCGATCTCATCTCGAAGCTCCCACGTCGACTCCTCGATATTATGATTCCTCCAAAAAACTCTAACCAATGAAATACTTTTGTTCCTCAACTCTTGAACTTTAGAATCTAAGATCCGAACCGGTCGTTCCTCATAAGTCATATCGGGCTCTATATCCTCCGGTACCCTCGGTAACACGTGAGATGGATCATGAACGTACTTCCGAAGCATAGAAACGTGAAAGACATTGTGCAACCGGTCTAAGGATGACGGTAACGCGAGTCGATACGCAAGAAGTCCCACTTTTCCCAAAATCTCAAAAGGGCCAATAAACCTCGGAGCCAATTTGCCTTTCTTCCCAAACCTACGAATACCCACCTTCGGGGACACTTTCAAGAACACAAAATCACCGGACTGAAAACTAAGATCTCGCCTTCGGTTATCTGCATAGCTCTTATGTCGACTCTGGGCTGTTTTCAATCTATCCCGGATAACTTTGACTTTCTCAACCGAATCCTGAAGCAAATAAATACCCACGATCTTCGCTTCACCAACCTCATCCCAACAGATAGGCGATCTACACTTTCTTTTATACAAAGCCTCATACGGTGCCATCTCGATACTAGCCTGATAACTGTTGTTGTAAGAGAATTCCACTAACGGTAGGTGCGAATCCCAAGAATCAGAGAAGTCTATCGCACAAGCTCGCAACATATCCTCAAGAATCTGAATAGTCCTCTCGGATTGACCATCGGTCTGAGGGTGAAAAGTTGTACTAAAACGCAAATCTGTACCCAAAGCTTCTTGAAACGCCTTCCAGAATCTAGAAGTAAACCTCGGGTCTCGATCTGACACAATACTAATCGGAACCCCATGCAATCTAACGATCTCATCGATATAAAGGGTCGCAAGCTTCTCCATCGAATATCTGATGTCAATGGGCAAGAAATGAGCACTCTTGGTCAATCTATCCACTATTACCCAAACACTGTCATACTTCCTACGGGTACGAGGTAGTCCCGTAACGAAATCCATAGTCACATGCTCCCATTTTCACTCCGGTATCTCAAGAGTCTGAAGTAAACCTGCGGGCCTCTGATGCTCTGCTTTAACTTGTTGACAGGTCAAACATTTCGATACGTAGTCCGCGATCTCCCTCTTCATGTTGTTCCACCAAAAGTGTTGCTTCAAATTTTGATACATCTTCGTACTACCCGGATGAATAGTATATCTCGATTTGTGACCCTCATCTAAAACTTGCCTCTTTATTCCACCAACATCGGGTACGCACAAACGACCACGGAAAGTCAAAACTCCACTCGAACTCAAAGAAAAATCCTCGAAGTTCTTTTCCTTCAATTTACCCATTATCTTTACCAACTCGGGATCTTCTTTCTGAGCTTCCTTTATCCTCTGAATTAGGGTCGGAGATACCCTAATATTCGCAAAAATAGCCCCATGTCTCGATTCACGAGGAGACCAATCTCGAACATCCTCAAGCATTTTCCATTCCCGAACCATCATCGAAGCCACATAAGATTTTCTACTAATCGCATCGGCTACCACATTCGCCTTCCCCGGATGATAAGAAATCATGCAATCATAATCCTTCAACAATTCCATCCATCGGCGTTGCCTATTATTTAACTCTTTCTGGGAGAAAAGGTACTTCAAACTCTTGTGATCGGTAAAAATCTCAAACGTCGCTCCATATAGGTAGTGCTTCCATTTGTGCAACGCAAAGATATCGCCGCCAACTCCATATCATGAGTCGGGTAATTCTGTTCACTAGGGGTAAACTTCCTCGAAGCATAGGCAATCACCTTCCTGTTCTGCATCAAAACACAACCCAAACCCTCTTTTGAAGCATCACTGTAAATCACTAGACCATCGCTCCCATTAGGCAAAGTCAAGATCGGAGTGGTAGTCAACCTCTTCTTCAATTCCTCGAAACTCTTGTCACATTTCTCGGTCCACTCAAACGGGACATTCTTCTGGGTCAACTGAGTCATCGGAGTAGCGATCCTCGAAAACCCTTCTATGAACCTTCTGTAATAACCGGCTAAACCCAGAAAACTTCTGATCTCAGTCACTGACTTGGGTCTCTTCCAATCCACTATAGCCTCTATCTTTGAAGGATCCACCGAAATCCCATCTTTCGAAATAACATGACCCAGAAACGAAACCTTCTCGAGCCAAAATTTGCATTTACTAAACTTCGCAAACAATTTCTCCCTCGCAAGAACGGATAAAACTGTCCTCATGTGTTGCTCGTTCTCCTCTCGGGATTTAGAGTAGACGAGTATATCATCAATAAAGACCACCACGAACGAATCCAGGTAAGGATGGAAAACCCGGTTCATCAAATCCATAAACACGGCCGGCGCGTTAGTCAACCCAAACGGCATAACCAAGAATTCATAATGACCATACCGAGTGCGAAAAGCAGTCTTCGGAACATCTTCCGATCGAATCTTCAATTGATGGTACCCACTCCTCAAATCAAGTTTAGAAAACACCACGGACCCTTGAAGCTGATCAAATAAATCATCGATATGCGGTAGAGGATACTTATTCTTCACCGTAACCTGATTCAACTTCTGGTAATCGATACACAATCTCAACGAACCATCTTTCTTCCGCACAAACAAAACCGGTGCTCCCCACGGGGAAACACTAGGGCGGATAAACCCTCGATCAAGCAACTCTTGCAACTGAACCTTTAGTTCCTTCAACTCTGCGGGAGCCAATCTATACGGTGCCTTTGAAATTGGAGCCGTACCAGGCAAAAGATCTATACAAAATTCTATCTCACGATCTGGAGGCATATCATATTCAGAAGAGAAAACATCGGGAAATTCCCTAACTACCCGAACACTCTCCAAACTAGGGGATTCTTTCCTAGTATCAAGAACACTAGCCAAATACCCCTCACAACCACGATGCAATAATTTTCTCGCTTTCACATAGTAAATCACACGAATATTTTTACCCAAAGGCATAGCCTCAAAAACAAATTTAGGCATATCAGGGATAGAAAAAGTAACAACTTTCCTACGGCAATCAACAAAAGCATGAAACTTGCTCAACCAATCCATACCCAAAATGACATCAAAGTCCTGAATAGGAAGGACTACCAAGTCCGCACACAAGACACGACCACATATAACCACATCACAAGCACGAAAGACTCTATCAGTCACCAAACACTCTCCCATAGGAGTAGACACCTCTAACACATAAGGCAATGACTCAGATGTAGCATTTAGCAAGGAAGCAAATTGCACAGATATGTATGAATGAGATAATCCTGGATCTACTAACGCTCGTGCGCTCACACTAGATATAGAAATAATACCTCCAATAACTGTGGGATCATCTGTGGCTTGTTGTTGATTCATGGGAAACACTTTCCCTTGGACCTTGGGCTTTCCCATAGCATCCCTTTTCTGACCCTGTGGAGCACCAGCTCCTACCCCAGACGGTTGACCTCTATTCCTCGGACAATCCCTCACATAATGCCCCATTTGGCCACAATTGGTACACCTTCCCTGTTTCTTCCAACAACGGTCCTCCGAATGACCTTCCCTTTGACAATACGAACAAAGCCTCCTATTTTGGTTCCCTTGGTTCCCGGAAGTAGTACCCGGGTTCCTTGGGATCGGTTGCCCTCGGGACTGAGATTGTCCCCCAAAGTTACCTCGGTTATCAACCCGTGGTTGTGACTTGCCTTGCCCTCCTTGTTTGCTCGGGTTAGTCACCTCGGCCTTCTTCTTATGCTCCTCTATGTCTTGCTCAATTAAGTAAGCACAGTCTACCGCATCCTGGAATGTCACAATCCTCTGGGCTATAAGTTGAGTCCGAATAGAAGTCTTCAAACCCCGAACAAATCTCATAGCCTTCTGTTCTTCGGTCCTCACAAGATAGTCACAATACCGGGCTAATTCTGTGAACTTAGCCGAGTATTGAGCTATAGACAACAAACCTTGCTCTAAGTTGAGTAGCTCGATCTCTTTTCGGTTTTGATCTACCACCGGAATGAAATGTTCTTTGAACTTCCGCACAAATCATTCCCAATCATACACTGTGTGAGTGTCATCCCAACTAGCTTTAACCTCTTTCCACCAATGCTCGGCGGCACCCACAAGCTTATAAGCCGCGAACCGGACTCTATCCTCGTCCGTGCACCCAAACACATCATAAATTTTCTCCATAGACTCAACCCATAGTTCGGCCTTCTTCACATCGGGCTCACCGTCAAACTCTCTTGGTTTTAATTTCAGAAACTGCTCCAACCCGTATCTCGGAGGTGGCACATACTCCTCTCTTGGACCTTGATCAGGAATAGCCTTCATGGCGGCCTCAAACATTCCTTGGAACATGGCACGGTTCTCTTCCCGAAGATCATTCTGATTCTGAGCCCCACTAGAACCTTCACCCGTTCTTCTTCTAGCCATTGAGAACAATTACCTGCATAAAACATCAACCGTTACTCACTCCGAACACAACTACCCACCTAGGTCATACTAGTCCACCTAGACTTATACTTAGAGCCAAACCATTGCTCTGATACCAACTGTCGCGACCCCGAACCCCGCGGGCCCGAGATCGCGAGCTGGACGTCGACTTACTAATCAAAATACCAAAATATAGGAGATAAAAATTTCCTTTTATACCAAAAGATGATAACACAAAGTTTTGAAATCCACTTGAACAACAAAGTAAAACTGGTATAAACTCCATAAGCTTATACACCAAAGTTATAAAATACACAAATCCTAGTGACGTCAATGCTTGGTACAAATATCCCAAAAAGGTTACACATTTATATAATGTAAACCCACCAATATCAACCTGCCCCAAAAGCTCGAACCCACTCGACGACATGTCTCGTGATCAGCGAGTCTAATCCTTTCCACCTGGGGGGGGGGGGGTTAAGGAAAAACAAAGACAAAAGAAAAGGGGGTGAGATTGTAGACACCCCGCCTTGGACCGCTCACCCCGATTGCACATTTGATCTTGTGTTCCTCCCTATTTTAAGTGTTTCTCGTTAGTTTCTGTCACTTCCGTTAAGTTCCTGACTGACTTCGTTAAGTCCAGGGACTAAACTGAATGACAGGGCTGACTTTCTAGTCCATTCTGTCAAAATTGCCTTCTCTGAGTCGCGCGCCTCCGATAGGAGGAGCCAGGCGCGCGCGCCTCCCGCCCCCAAAGCAGGAAGCGCGCGCCTCTGGGCGTCAGTTACAGATTTTTGGCCAGGATTCCCTCCCTTGCTCAATTTACAGGATTTTGCCCGGGAAGGATTTCTTGGTGACTGAGTTTTGGCACCAAAAACACCCCTCTTTCACCTATAAAAACCTCTCTTTACCTCCATTTTCAAGGATCGAAAACTTAGACCGAAGATTGAACTTACAAAAACTATACCAAAATCACTTTCTAAAGGTTCTCCAAGGATCTCATCAAGCAATATTTGAAGTTCTTCAAATTGTAGGTAAAAGTCCATCTTTTCCTTTCTTTTCTACTTCATCTCCTCCCTCTCTTTTACTCTAATCAAATGTGCAATCACCCAAATCATTTTGGGACATGACTCTAATGATCACCTCATCTCATTGAGGTTGGTTAAGGAGTTATCTCCTACATTCCAAATCCTACTTTAAACCCCCCCCCCCCTTTTTATGACTTAAAGAAGAAGAAGAAGAATATTTTCATTCATGTAGATTTTGATCAAGCAAGACCAACTTAAGTTGGGCGAGATGGGTGTTTCGGTACTTCCCATCTCGTAATCTAACCCCCGAACCTCAAAACAAAGAATCTCTGTTTTCGTAATCAAACTTAGGCTATAATCAATAGGTTTTTCTTATGTTCCTCAAAACATAGGTGGCGACTCTAAAACAAGTTAGACATCCTAGGATAATTCACCGCTCGAGCCTAAAGTCGTGGTTCCCCCGGAGTATCTACAGTGGCGACTCCGCTGGGGACATTTGAGGGTTAAACTTGCATTCTGATCGAAATCTATATCTTTTCTGGGCATTCTGATTCCTGATGGGGGAGGCGCGCGCGTCTGGCCTCTTAAGCCTAAGGCGCGCGCATCCCGCATCAAGAACCAGAATCGCCCACTTCTTCATATCCTTCATCTTCTTCTTCTGTTATTCTGCACTAATCACTTCTGCAGGGGTTACAATATGAACATAGGACCAGGGCAATCCCCTGAGTCCAAAGTCTGACATTCTGACAGGTGTGCCCAGAAGCGCGCGCCTCCCATAAGCATTGCGCCATGCGCGCGCGTCCCACATCAGCACTCAGAGGCGCACGCTTCTGGGTTGATTCCCAGAACAGAAACAGGTTTCAGTGACTGAGCAGAATAGTGGGGTGTGGGCACAGTTGCCTGCATCAGAACAGAATTGAACCCTCAGACTGTTTTAATTTTGTGTTTTATTTACCGGTCACACGGGTGATTCGGGAGTTGTAATTTTATGTGCTAATGTGTTTTGTGTGTTTTTCTTTCTTTTCAAAAAAAAAAATATAAAAATTTTTGTCACTTGTTAGACCTCACACTACATGCACATATTCCTATGAACTGCTCACTATCGAGACGCACAAGTCCAACCCCAAACCCGTCGAGGCCCGTCCTAGAAAGTTTCAAGCTCCACCAGACCTTGGCTCTTTCGAAGCGGTAAACCTCAGCCCGTGGCGTAGTTCAAGACTACATGTCGGGGGTGACCTTTGAGCCTCATATTCAAGCCGAGCACAAGCCACACAATTCTAGTTAGGGTCTAACACTCCGTGACTCAAGTCGGTTTCCATGTACCGAGGTTTCCCTAAACTAATGTCTTCAAATCATACATGCCAATTTGTTGAAATGGACGCAATAAAAATCCGTCCCCAAAAGTGGTTATTTTGGACGAAATAAAAATCCGTCCCCGCATGTATGCTTTACTACATTAATTTAGTTTAATCCCAATACATGTAGGATTCACAAGCGCGATGGAATCCGATGAGTATATGGGACCGCGAGATGGTCTATATACTAGTGTGACGATTCCATTATTTTCTTAGAAACCCCAAAAGGGATTCATTCCCTCCGACTTATAAAAAAAAAAAAAAAAAAGACTCTTTTCTTATGTGGTTCGAGTCGTGTGCCCAACTGTGTGTTCTAAGCCTCTTCATGGACTGCAAGTGTTACTCAAGACTGACAAGGGCCTCTTCTGCAATATAGGTTCAATTGGTACTTACAGAGTCTACCGGGATTCAGCAAATCGGTTAGTCCGTGAAGAGATCACTCCAACAGCTCCAACATCAACCATGACCGGCAGCAGCAACACCATGTCTCTCGAACAGCTCTCAACTATGGTCCAACTCCTCCAAGAGCAAGTCTCCACCCTTAACAAGGAGGCACAAAGCAAAGACGACATTTGGCAATCCCACCTCGACAGCCAAAGGGAGGCCCACGAGGCCGAGATGGAGCTAATGAAAGAAAAGCTCACTAACCTTGCCAAGGGAAAGAACAAGAACAAGGATGATGAATCCGAATGGACCGAGGGTTTGTTCAAGAGTCCGTATGTCAACACCCGCACCAAAAAAATGGGGGAACCAAGTTCCGAGAACAATGAGCCCAAAATGGTGGATTCTATCATGGCCTACATCGACCAAAAATTCAATGGGCTCAACATGGGGAAAGGCTCCGACACCATCCTTTATCAATCATCCATCCTCATGAGTACTATAGCCGCTCTTCCCGATAAGTTCAAGATGCCCGACATAAGCAAATTCAAGGGCAACTCTTGTCCCATGGCTCACATTGAGACTTATATTTGGGCAATGGTTCCGAAGAAGGTCTCCCCCAAGGTGATGGCTCAATGCTTTCCTCTCACTCTCGAGGGGGCGGCAAAAGATTGGTATGCTACTCTCCCACTCACTGTCCGTCTTGATTGGGACTCCCACCATGCTTGCCTTCAAGAACCAATACCAAGGCAACACCCCACCGGCCCACAAGGAAAGAGCTAGAGAACACTACTCAACGAGACAATGAGTCCTTCATCGACTTCACAAGGAGATGGAATGATAAACTCTCTGAAATTGTTGAGAGGCCAAACACAAAAGAGCAAATGGACATCTTTCTCAAGTGTCTCAAGATTGATCTCCGCACCCACCTAAGTGGGGCTTGCTACTCCGACTTCTCCCAAATGTATGAGGCGGGGGTACGAATGGATGACTTGCTCAAGGAGATTAAGAAGGCCACTCCTACTTACCGCTACAAGGCCGCTTCCAACTCCACAAAAGAGGCCTCGGTCAACGCCGTCACTATTGATAAGGGGAATTACAAAAAGGTTCCTCCACCTCAAGAGAAGAAGTCCCGAAGTGACCGTGTCTACACGCCTCTCCAAGGCATGACTCAAACCGAAGTGTTCGAAGTCCTCAAGGCAAAGGGTCAAGTCACACCCGTGCAAGGGTACCAACCCAAGGCGGTCCACCCCAATCATGCTCACCACAAATATTGTGGCTACCACCAATATAGTGGCCACACCACCGAGGATTTCTTCGTTCTCCGCAATGTCATTCAAGATCTCATAGATAAGAAAGAATTTGTAGTGACTAATGACGAGCATGTCAATGTAATAGAGATAGGAGAACTCGAGGGGACCACCCATTCAATCCCAATTGTGAATGGGGACCCCAATATTATGAATAAACTTGACAATTCTTGTTATGTAGTGACTTACGATGAGGTAATGAGGGAAGTACTAGAGAATAGGAAAAAGAAGCAAGCTCATAGCAAGCAACCCTTCCACTGCCGCACCAAGCTCCTCTTCTCAAAGGCCGCAAGCTCGCAATACTCCCGAAGATCCTCTACTTGTCCAACTAAAGAAAACTCAAGCCAACATCTCTATTTGGGACCTCATTGCATCCTCAAAGAAACACCGAGATCTTGTTATCTGCAATCTCGATGATACATCAGTTTCTCTCGATACTACTCCCGAGGACCTCACGGCAATGATCGGTCACATTCATTTTGGCAACGTCATCACCTTTGCCGATATGGACCTTCCACCATTTGGTTCCGATCACAACGAGGCTATTTACCTCAAAGTACGAGCAAGGGGGAGGCCCATCTCAAGAGTCTTAGTGGACGGTGGTTCCGCACTAAATCTCATGCCTGGCAGAATCATAGGCATACTGGGGCTTAAGGATTCCGATTTGAAGCCATCTACTCAAGTAATCCGAGGTTTTGACAGCACCGCCCGTACAGTCATGGGTATGATCGAAATAGACATTGAGTTTGGGAGCATGGTCATGTCCGTTCCATTCCAAGTGATCGATATCCCGGCCTCGTTCAACTTACTTTTGGGTCGACCATGGATTCACAGTGCTAATGCCGTACCGTCAACTCTCCACCAATGTGTCAAGATCCGAAATGGTGATGAAATAGTGACCGTCATGGCTGAAAACGTCACTATCCACAGAAAAGGTGAGCCCGTCCACCAAGTTCAGCATGGTTTACCAGACTCCACTCTCTCCGGCGTCTCAATCAACGCCATTGACAAAGAAGGGGGAAACGGATCATGGACCCCAGCAACCACAAAGTCCTCCGCATGATGAGGAATATGGACTACTTCCCTGGTTTAGGCCTAGGGAAATATCAACAAGGAATCCTACATCCTGTGCGAGTCCCATTTGTCAAGAACACATTTGGTTTGGGGTACGAGCCTTCCAAGAAGACTTGAAACAAGAGCAAGCAATCAAAAGCGAAAAGGCCCGAGCTCGTAAAGAAGGCCGTCGTTATGAGGTCCCTAATCTAAGGCCTTACCGCAAGACGTTGAATGGTTATTTTGTCCGCCAAGGGGAAGACGTTCCATACATGATCTTTCCTGAACCATGGGTTAACAATAAGGGTGTCAAAAAGCCCGGCCTCGAAACCTTCTCCGATTGTGAGATCCAGAAATCCGAAAGGGAACCAACTCCCATGTCGCCCCGTGAATGGTGGGGAAGGAAGATGACTATAGAATCCGAGACAGAAATCACGTGGGGGAAGAACTAACAGATTTAGCCTCCATGTTCGAAGAGCTTGCCATGATGAATGAATGCCAAGTCAACGCCATCCATGACACCGTCATCATGAACGAGACTATCAGTGAGATCCCGCCAAGCTCCGAGCCGATCAACAATTGGTATTCAACAAAGGGACCGTGGTATCCGAAGAATTCTTAGTCCAAGAAATGGGTTGCATACCCCGCACAGTAACAAAGGAAAAGCGGCTCACACTTACTTTCGAGTCCGAGAGTGTCTCTAATACCCTCACCCAAGAGGATTTGGAGGCCATAGCCGAGCGTGTGTTTCCTTTCTTTGCTAATGAAAAAATTGATATTTCTGAGTACCCTGAGATTGCAACATCATAAATGATGAATTAACTAATAATGAACTTAATGAACAAGTTAATAACGATTCAAATTATGATGAAATAGACCACGAAAACACAACAACATACTTAAATGAACTTGCTCACAAGTCCGTAGTCGTGGTGAGAATGGTCCAAAGGCTGACGAAGAATTGCATGTTGTTAATCTGGGTACCGAAGAAGAGCCAAAGAAACTAAGATTGGAAGCTTCTTCAAGGGGGACGACAGAGACAGATTGACTGCACTACTACGGGAGTTCGTGGATGTGTTCGCATGGTCATACAAAGACATACCGGGTTTGGACAGAAAGGTAGCAGAGCACAGGATTCCGATCAGAGAAGATGCCAAGCCAGTAAAGCAGAAGCTCAGAAAGATCAAGCCAGAATGGTCTCTGCAGGTCAAAGAAGAGATTGAGAAGCTCCTCAGTGTGGGTTTCATCAAGGTTATCGAGTATCTGACATGGTTAGCCAACATCGTGACAGTCAGGAAGGCAAACGGCAAGGTTCGAGTTGTGTGGACTTCCGGGATTTAAACAAAGCTTCCCCAAAGGATGATTTTCCACTCCCTAATATCGACATGCTGGTCACTCCACTGCTGCCTACGAGGTTCGCTCATTCGTGGATGGGTTTGCTGGGTACAATCAGATTCTCATGGCCGAGGAAGATCAACATAAGACAGCTTTCACAACACCGTGGGGTACCTTTTGCTAAACAGTCATGCCATTTGGGTTAAGAAACGCTGGGACTTCCTACCAAAGAGCCGTGACAGACTTGTTCCACGATATGATTCACAAAGAAATCGAGGTCTATGTGGACGACATGATCATTCACTCCAAAGGGACCGATGGTCAACATTTAATCGATCTCCGCAAGTTCTTCGAAAGGCTTCGTCAACACAAGATGAGGCTCAACCCTGCAAAGTGCACGTTCGGGGTATCCAAGGCAAAGTTCTGGTTATATGGTCACTGAAAGGGGAATTGAAGTAGACCCCTCCAAAATCAAGGCAATCATTGACATGCCTCCTCCAAGGACGCAGAAAGAGATTAAAGGTTTCATGGGCAGACTACAATACATCAGTCGGTTTGTGCACCAACTCACTTCCATGTGCGAGCCAATCTTCAAGCTACTCAAGAAGAATGTGGCTCTAGAATGGACCGACGCGTGCCAAGAAGCCTTCGACCAAGTGAAGCATTACTTGACGTGCCCTCCTGTTCTAGTTCCGCGCACAAGGAGAAACCTCTGTTGCTCTATCTCACTGTCAATGATGAAGCCCTAGGGGCTATGTTAGCACAAGAGCAACGAGAGTCTACAAAGGAGAACGCCATTTATTTTGTCAGTCGCCGATTCCAAGGAGGCGAAAAGAACTACTCTGTCTTAGAGAAGTCATGTGCAGCATTGTTTGGTCACTCAAAAGCTCAAACACTATATGGAAGATTTTCCGATCAAGCTAGTAGCAAAGGTGGACCCACTCCGCTACATCTTCGAGAAGCCTTTCATGTCAACAAGAATAGCCAAATGGTACTTCATGCTCGCCGGCTATGATATCACTTGGTCACACTAAAATCCGTCAGGGGGAAAGTGTTCAGTGACCAGCTTGCCGAATTCCCGTGTGACGAAGTGAAGGGGAAGACGTACAGTTCCCCAACGAGCATTTAATTTGTACTGCAACCGAGGAAATAAGTGGCAACTTTTTTTCGATGGCGCCGCCAATAAACACGGTTTTGGTATAGGAATATTGCTTGTCGATCCAAAAGACATCTACACTCCCATTGCCATCCGCCTGAATTCGAAGCTACCAACAACATTGCCGAGTACGAAGCATGCATAGCAGGGCTCGAAGCAGCTCTCGAAAGAAACGTCACGAACTAGAAGTGTCCGGCGACTCTTTGCTCCTTATCAATCAGCAATCGGGTAAATGGCAAACCCAAGACCCGACTCTCCAACAGTATGGTCAGCACCTTGAAGAACTGGTTGAACAATTCCAATGATCACTTTCAACTACCTGCCAAGGGATAAGAATCGCTTCGCCGATGCACTGGCCACTATAGCTTCATTAGTCAAAATGCCCAAAGGGAAAATGGTGAAACCCTTTCAAAATTGCTCGAAGGAACAGTCCGGCATATTGCATGAGTATCGAGATCAACGAGGTTCAAACAAACTCTCCGTGGTATTCGGATATCATGAATTTCCTCAAAGATGGCACTTATCCCGAGATATCAATAAGAAGTCTCAAGCAGCTCTGCAAAGGTTAGCCTCTCAGTAAGTACTGATTGGGACCGAGTCTATAAAAGGCACCACGACGGGATCAATCTCTTATGCGCCAATGAGGCCGAAGCTCAAGAGATAATGTGTGAGGTGAACGAAGGAGAATGTGGACCCCACATGAATGGGTTTATGCTAGTCAAGAAGATACTTCGCATTGGTTACTATTGGAGCACTATGGAACGAGACTGTATCGAGAAAGTCAAAAGGTGTGCCAAGTGCCAATTCCACGCTAATCTGCAACATGCTCCACCCTCACAACTTTACAACATGGTCACACCTTGGCCTTTCTCTTGTTGGGGGATAGACATCATCGGTAAAGTTCATCCTGCCGGAGAAATGGGCAGTCATTCGTCCTAGTGGCAGTCGACTACTTCATAAAGTGGTCGAAGCACAAGCCTATCGGACCCTCAACGCCAGAAAGTGAATTGTGTAAGAATTAATATCATGTATGGCCGATACGGCGTGCCTCATGAAATCATTTCCGACAACGGCTCTCACTTTGAGAAGAATGGATGCACTTTTGGTAGAATACAAGATCACCAAGCACAAGTCATCTCCTTACCGTCCCCAAGCAAATGGCGCGGTCGAAGCAGCAAATAAAACATCGAGACCATCGTCAAGAAAATGGCCTCAACAGGAGGAAATTGGCCCGAGAAGCTACCTTAGCATTGTGGGGCTACCGCACATCAATACGGTCTGCAACAGGAGAAACTCCCTATGCATTAGTCTATGGTTCTGAAGCCGTACTCCCTATCGAACTTGAAGTCCCATCTCTACGGGTCCTCCTCGAGAATCAAGTCAACGAGGTCGACTGGATGTAAATTCGATATGAACAACTAGCCTTGCTCGACGAGAAAAGGTTAAGAGCACTCGAACGCACAAGGGCGTATCAGCAAAGGATGGCAAGAGCTTTCAACAAAAGGTGAAGTCTCGAAACATCAATGTGGGAGATTTGGTCTTAAGACAACATCCTCCTAATGCCATGAATCCCCTGGGGAAATGGGGACCCCGATGGATCGGTCCGTACGTGGTCAAAAAGATACTAAGCGGTGGTGCAGTCCGCTCGTGGATTTAGATGGTGACCAGCTGCCAAGGAGGTCAACCTCGACAAGCTCAAGAGGTTCTACGCTTAATAAACAAAGACCATAAAAAAAAAAAAAAAAAAAAATTGCTCGCTAGGTTGAAAACCCGCAAGGGCGGCCTAGGCAAAAATTAGAGCACGTGCAAAAAAGAAGCCGCTAGATTGAAAACCCGAAAGGGCGGTCTAGGCAAAAAAACAGGGTGCACACAAAAAAAAATGGTCTTTGTTTGTTTGAACTACGAAGACCTGAGCCTCCCAACTGGAGGAACGTAGGCAACCTTCGGTGCGGTCTAAAACATATCAAAATACCCAATTCACTTCAAATAACAAAATGCATTTCTTATTCATTCAATGACTATTCAAACCATTACAACGGATTTATTGAGCAACAAAATACATCAAAATATTAAATCCTAAAACAAAGTGGTCTAATTGCAATCTCTTGGGGTACAAAGAAAAATCTAATCTTTCTTAGATTGGGAACCCATTGTTTCTTGTTATGTCCTTTAGTCTTCTTGGATGGGGACGGGACATTCTTGGGACCGCCAAGAGGGAGAAAACGCTAGGATGGGACGGAGCTTCATCAACGGCCTTCCCTTTGCCCTTATCAAGCGGAGCCTTAGCGGGGACAACCATGGGATGCTTCCACACATAGGAGGAATTTCCTTTACCTTTCTTCTTCTTGGAAAATGACGGGGTCTATAGTCCCGCACATGAACCACTGGTCTTACGGGGTCAACAACATCGTCATTGGGCCTTCCAAACGATCAAAAACGCTCGGACGCTTCTCCACCATCAGGACGGACCCCAGCTGGCACGGCATTCACCACTGGAACGGACTTCTCACCCTCGGGGACGGAAACCTTAACTTCAAAGAGAAAGTCATTGGGGCCATTATGACAAGAATTTTGTGGTTAAAGAGGAGAAAGTGTTTTGTAAGAATGCTGTGTGACCATTCTGGTCGAAAATGGTTCAAATTTTATAGCTGTTGGAACATTCTGATCAGAAAAGAAAGGGCTATAATTCAGCAGGCCAGAAGCGCGCGCCTCCGACAAAGGTTGCACAACGCGTGCGCCTCCCACAAGCAAGGCCCGACGCGCGCGCCTTTGACAGCAGTTCAGACAGAAACAGCCCTTGTCAGTTCAGAACAGAACCCAAGCACTTCAACATATCCAACCTGCAGCAAAATCAAAGCCAAGTCAGCACAAAAGGAGTTCAGCATCGACACAAGCACCCTTTGGGCACACACATTTGTTTGTAAGAGTCGACATCTAAGATCGAGTCGTTAATAGAACATAAAAATGAGTAGTAAAATAATAGGATTGTAAATACATGTTAAATGTTATTACAGGCAAAAGTAAAAGTGTTTCAACCCCTCATCCTCTCAGCCACAACAGCTCGGGTACGTCATCACCAACACTGTGCTCACCCCCTGCTACCGCTCTCGGTCTCCTCATCGTCATCATCATCCTCATCATCATCATCATCATCATCCTTAGACTCAGATGTCTCAATCACAACATCAGGACGGGTCCTCTTGGCAGCTCTCCCTGATGAACTGGCGCCGCCCCGGCTCTGGCTACCCTCTCGGCTCAGGCTCCTACTATGGCTACCTCCGTGGCTCAGACTCCTGCTCAGCGACTGCCTCGCTAAAAGACAGCCTCATCAATGTCCAGTGCAGCATCCCTGCAACCTCATCCCATGCCCGAGCACCTCGGGCAGCTCCTCTCGCAGCACCAGAGACAGCACCGACAGCACCTCTAGTCATGGCAGCAATATCCCTGCACAGCTCCAGCACCCTCTCCTCCAGCTGGCGGAGCCTCCGCCTCATTCCTTTGTTCTGCCTACCCAAGTGCCTATAAGCAGCTACGGGCACCTGTTGCAACAAAGAACAGGGAAAAGAAATTACATCAATATAAAGGACATAAAACAAGACTGGAACTGAGAAAATGCAAAGATGGTCAGAAAAACATACCACAGCAGCCTGAGCGGGAGGCTCTCTCTCTCCGGTGACATATCCTCGGGAACAATCTCCCTCTGCTCCTCAAAGACCCCGAAGTTTTGAATAAGTGTAGTAGGGAGGAGGCAAAGGAGGATCGAAGCAATATCCAGCACCGGTGGGATAGAATCGGGCCGAAGTCTGCGGAGCAACATTGTCTCCCTCGGATCAGTGAACATGAAACCCTGCTGGAGGTTGTGCTCCCGGAATAAACCGTAATCCTACTCCAGATGAATGAAAGGGACAGCATCACCCCCGCAAGATAGACTGCCCGGTCTGCCTCTGAAAGAGCCCTCCAATTACGAGGACAGAAAGGCGGAACATCAGGAACCGCTGGCCTAGGAGGGTGGTGGAAGTCCGTCACCTGACCACCATGCTGCCAAAACACTCCTCTCTCTAAGGTACATCGCCATACACTCCACTGAGCTCATCAGGAGCCTCGAACGGGTGGGACTCAGGGTATGCTCAATAAAGGCATAAATAGCTCTCCACGGAAACAAAGAAAAGGCGACAGCCTCCGCCTCAAAGAATCCAAGTGGCGTCGAGATGAAAGCAGGCTGATGGGAGCAGTGCCGGTCCTCACGTTCCTCTCCCTATATGACCACCTCACGCAGTCCGGATACTGGGGCTGACCTTCTCTATTGACCTTAAAGTCCCTCAGCTCCAAGACAGCAAAGGCCCATAGCTGCAGAACAGGGCAAGAGCAGAATTAAATGACAGTTCAAAGATACAGTAAAGCAATGACAAGAAGGCCGAAAAGAAAAAGGGAAAGCAGATACCTCCCACAACAGGCTGAACCCGTGACCGACCTGGTGGTCGAGCGGCTAGTCAGATCCATACCATGATAACAAGCAGCCAAGCCCGCTGCACCCCAGTTGTAATGACCGGCCTGGTCCAGTCTACCAACAAGTCAAGCAAAGCCAAAGAGGCCGAGGACCCTCCACTAGCAAAAGGGTATGAGACAGCAAGTACCATATAAAACAACGGCCCCACAGCATCTACCCGCTCAGCAGTGACACCCAGAGGCTCACTGCAGAATGCTAAAATACCAGCGGATGCTCCCCCAAGTGACCCAGAAATTCTTCACCGGGAAGCCACAGTCAACGAGAGCCAACAGCTCGTCGGCAGTCCTAAGTGGTCCCCCTCAAAACGCAAGGGACAGGTCTCCCCCGCAAACGGCAGACCAGTCATGCCGTAAAGTCTGTGGGCGTCATCGTGACCTCTCCCATGGGCAAATGAAAAGTATTGGTAGTGTCCCACCATCTCTCTCTCAAAAGCCTGAATAACGTCCGGGTCATTTTTCAGTGCCGGCAGACTAATGATAAAAAGGCCAAAGTGGGTAGCCTGAA
>JAOWBW010001606.1:245768-304164 GCA_026119855.1 Campanula takesimana
TGGGGACGGATTTTTATTGCGTCCGTTTCAACAAGTTGGCATGTATGATTTGAGAACATTAGTTTAGGGAATCTCGGTACATGAAAACGACTTGGTAACGGAGTGTTAGACCCTAACTAGAATTGTGTGGTTTGTGCTCGCTAAAGAGAGGCTTAAAGGTCACCCCCGGCATGTAGTCATGAACTACGCCACGGGCTGAGGTTACCGCTTCGAAAGAGTCAAGTCGAGTGGAGCTTGAAACTTTTCTAGGATGGGCCTCGACGGTTTAGGGTTGACTTGTGCGACTCGATAGTGAGCAATTCATAGAAGTAATGTGCATGTAGTGTGAGGTCTATCACGTGACAAATTTTTTTTATTTTTTTATTTTTTGAAAAGAAAAGATAAAAAACACATAAACATGTAAATTACAACTCCCGAATCCCCGTGTGACCGGTAAATAAACACAAAATTAAAACAGTCCAAGGGTCTAATTCTATTCTGATGCAGGCAACTGTGCCCACACCCCACTGTTCTGTTTAGTCCTGAAACTTGTTCTTATCCTGGAATTGGCCCAGAAGCGCGCGCCTCAGGCTGGTGTTGTGGAAAGCGCGCGCCTGGCGCATTGTATATGGGAGGCACCCGCTTCTGGGCTAACCTGTCAAAACGTCAGAAACTTATGGACTCAGGGGATTGCCCTGGTCCTGATTGTGTGATGAAACCCCTGCAATGTTTCTTAGCATGAAATAATAGGAAGAAATAGGAAGAACACATGGAAGGTGGGCGATTCTGGAATTTGATGTGGGACGCGCTCGCTTTGGACAATGAAGGTCCGAGGCGCGCGCTTCCATATCAATTTTCAGAATGCCCAGAAAAGTGAATTATGAACAGAACACAAGTTTAACCCTCAATCAGTCCCCAGCGGAGTCGCCACTGTAGTTACCCCGGGGAACCGCGGCTTGGCTAGAGCGGTGAATTAACCTAGGATGTCTAATTGATTTTAAGAGTCGCCACCCACGTTTTAGAGGAACGCGAGAAAACCTAAGAAAATAGCCTTTTTTATTGATTACGAAACCAAAGATTCTTGAGATGAGAGGTTCGGGGGTTAGGTGACGAATGGTAAGTACTTAAACACCCATTTCGCCCGAGCAAAGTTGGTCTTGTTTGTTCATAATTCACTTTAAAGATAAATGTGTTCTTCCTATTTGATTAATGGTAAAAAGGGGTCTTATTGTTTAAAATGTAGGGAGATAACTCCTAGACCAATTTCAATGTAATGAAAGGGCCATTGGTGTCATGTACCAAATGGTTTTGGGGTGATTGCACATTTGATTGAAGAAGAAGAAGATTAGAAGAAGAGAAGAAGAAGATTAAAGTTAAGAACATTTTACCTATAATATCCTTCAAAGAGAACCTCTTGAAAAGTCTTGAAGAAGAGGTTGAATACTTGGAGAGAATATCTTTAGTAAATTGCCTAGAGTAAGGTTCAAGGTGAAAAATTCTTAAGGTGCCAAAAGAGGTCAAAAAGGGTCCAAAAGTCCTCCCTCCAATGATGGATTGGAGGGTTTTTAGTTGAAAAAAAGGAGTTTTTGGAGCCAAACGGAGTCTCCAGAAATCTTTCCGGGCAAAATCATGTATAATGAGCAAGGGAGAGATTTTTGGCAGAATCTGTAACTGACGGACCCCAGAAGTGCGCGTATCCCACTAGGCAGCGGAAGGCGCGCGCGTCTGGTCTCAAGGGGCGGAGGCGCGTGACTCTGAAAGGCAAAATCTGACAGAATGGACTAGAAAGTTAGAACAGTTATTCAGTTTAGTCCCTGGACTTAACGGAGCCCGTCTGGAACTTAACCAAAGTAACAAAAACTAACAGAAAACACTTATAAGAGGGAAGAAACACAAAATCAAGTGTGCAATCGGGGTGAACGGTCCAAGGCGGGGTGTCTACACCAGTTTGTCCCACCAGACCGCAGCAGTACTCTTCAATCGGATAGCCACCATCTTTACTTGTTTATTCGGAGGTACCTCCATAACCTCAAAAATGATCAACATCATTCTGCCATCCAGAAAGTCTTCAATCCCATGGTTCCATAGAAAAGGGAATATCAGCCTAATTCTATAATCATGGCGATATCGATTATTACCCTGATCCGGCTCCTCCGCATGAACTACCTCGTCATCGGAATTGGAACTGGAATCCCCCTCTTCCCGATTTTCTGCCCTTCGAGGACGTCGAACCGGTTCATTTATCATGTCTCTCTCACCACGGTTCTGATCAGCGTTAGCGTTTTGACCTTGTTGAGCAGTCACAACGCTGCAATCTGCGTTGTCAAGGCAACAATAGCGTGGTTATACCAGCGATATCTGCCTTCGTCACTCCTTGATCCCCCATAATGATTCAGTGACAAAACTGACAGGATAAGGCCTGATCTGCTGCAACTGATGCAGAACGGAAGCAATATTCGTGAATAGCAATCGTTATACACAAGAGTTTACAAGCAATAAATCCTAGAAAATATAACTTGAATCCACCAGAAAATAAGAGAAAACTCTTTGGAATAAAATTCATAAACTGACGGCTACAGAACAAGAAAAGTGTTTAAATACCCTAGGGCAACTAAAAACGAAAACCCTAAACCAAACGAAATAAGGAAATAAAATCCGGAAATAAAAATAACTGTTTTAAATATTAAAGGCTGTTTTCGAGCCCTAAACGGACTCGGATGCCCGAAAGCATCGTACATCATAATAATCAACTTGTAAACTTGTCAACTAGATTCTTATTGGTACAAGAAATTGGTTCAAGAATTAGGAAAGTTGTTTTCTAATGAGAATAGAATTACTTTGTACACAAACATAGGATTCCTTCTCTTTTTTAGGGTTTTAGTTATTTATGTGACTATAAATACAACCATCTCCCTAGCATAATAATCAACTTGTAAACTTGTAAACTAGAGCTAGTGCTAGAGAGTAGTTCAAGATGCTCAAGAAGTTAGATGGAAGTTCAGAGAGATACAAGAGAGATCTATAATTCTAGATATAGGGTTTGCATAGTCAATAGTTATTGTGATCAATAATTCGTGCCAACTAGATTAGTGTGATTTGTATCTCAGATTGCTATTGATAATATATATTCTCCCTTCGCCTGTGGACGTAGCCAAGTTGGTGAACCAGGTAAATATGAGTTCTTGTGATTGCTTGATTTTCTCATCAAGTCTTGTTTATTGCTCTAACAAGTGGTATCATAGCTCTGGTAACAGACCAGAGTTTTGGTTTGTGGTTAGAGATTCAGAGATTCCGCTGCGAAAAAACGAGAAGATGGGTCAAGGATCAGAATCGACTGACAAGTTTAACGGAGGAATATTTATTAGTCTATAGCAGATCAAGATGAGTGCATGTGCACCGAATGTGTAGTCCACGTGTATAAAACGTGCAGTCCGCGTATAAAAACGTGCAGTGCACATGCAGCGAACGTGCAGCTCGTGTGCAGAAAGTGTGATTGCACATTGGTTTCTAGGTTGGACACAGATCAAGACAGAAGCCGTGTTGAAAAAATAAGGCTTATTAGCACCCTCATGACGAGTAAATTTAGTACAGACAGCTGTAGATACCCCGGGGAACCACGGCTTGGCTAGAGCGCGTGGGTTATCCTAGGATGTCTAACTTGTTTTTAGAGTCGCCACCTATGTTTTGAGGAACATAAGAAAAACCTATTGATAATAGCCTAAGTTTGATTATGAAAACAGAGATTCTTTGTTTTGAGGTTCGGGGGTTAGGTTACGAGATGGGAAGTACCGAAACACCCATCTTGCCCAACTAAAGTTGGTCTTGCTTGATCAAAATCTACATGAATGATGAACGTTCTTCTTCTTCTTCTTTAAATCATAAAAAGGGGGTTTTAAAATAGAGTTTGGAATGTAGGAGATAACTCTTTAACCGACCGCAATGAGATGAGGTGATCATTAGAGTCATGTCCCAAAATGATTTGGGTGATTTCACTTTGATAAAACAAAAAGAAAGAGAAAAGAGATGCAGTTAAGAAGAGGAAAGAAATAGCTTTACCTAGACTTCAAGAGACTTCAAACACTTCTTGTTGAATTACTTGGAGAAATCCTTTGGAAAATGCTTTGAAAGTAGGAATTTGGTTTCTTATTGAAATATGAGATTGAGAGCCAAAGGTCCAAGGTCCAAGGTCCTTGAAAATGGAGGTAAAGGGGGGTTTTTATAGGTGAAAGAGAGATGTTTTTGGTGCCAAAACTCAGTCACCAAGAAATATTTCCCGGGAAAAATCCTGTAAATTGAGCAAGGGAGAGAATCCTGGCCAGAAATCTGTAACCGACGCCCAGAGGCGCGCGCTTTCTGCTTTGGGGGAGGGAGGCGCGCGTGTCTGGATCCTCCTATCGGAGGCGCGCGACTCAGAGAAGGCGATTTTGACAGAATGGACTAGAAAGTCAGCCCTGTTATTCAGTTTAGTCCCTGGACTTAAAACGAAGTCAGTCAGGAACTTAACGGAAGTGACAGAAACTAACGAGAAACACTTAAAATGGGGAGAAACACAAGATCAAATGTGCAATCCGGGTGAGCGGTCCAAGGCGGGGTGTCTACAGAGCCCCTCGGCGACGTGGATTGCAAAGCAAAACGCGTCGACGAAAGTTAAAAATACCCGCCGAGGACATCACCAAGAAAAAGCAAAGACTCGATGAAAGCAGGAATTTGAAATTGCGAGAGATAGTAGTGCGCTCCCTGTGTGAGCGGATTTTGTTGATAGAGGGGGTGGCATGATCCGTTAGGTGAACCTGCCGGCTGAATATGTTGAATGAGGCCGTTAGTGAACCTTTGAACGAGGCCGTTAGTGAACCTTTGGAGAGGCCGTTAGTAAACCTTTGAAGAGGCCGTTAGTGAACCTGTGAAGAGGCCGTTGGTGAACCTTTAGAGAGGCCGTTAGTGAACCTTTGTAGAGGCCGTTGGTGAACCTTTGGAGAGGTCGTTAGTGAACCTTTGAGGAGGCCGTTAGTGAACCTTTGGAGAGGCCGTTGGTGAATCTTTGTTGACGAATCCGTTAGTGAAATTCGTTGATGAAATATTGCTTTGAAGTCGCGTGCCACTTGGAGTCACACTTGACTTTTTGACTTGTGGGGTGCGGGCACAGTTGACCGCGACCAGAAGAATGTTCCTGCTGGGGATGAAATGTTGAGATTGACTCTTGAGGGGGGTATGGCACCCGTGATAGAACTTAGGGAGTTCGGAATCCGTGGGGAAACATTGATGCTGTGCATGGATTCTTGCATGGGAGACTGCTTCTGAACCTGCCTGATGATGGGAAGAGCGCGCGTCTGGACATCGTTGTGGGATGCGCGCGCCTCGGATGAGTATGTCGGGGGCGCGCGCCTAGCGCATAAGTTCAGCATATTTAAACAGGCGGTTCACTGTTTTCGGCGAGTTTTCAAAATTTTGAAGAGCCCTCCAAATTCCAAACCAAATTTTCGCGGAGAAATCACCCCAAAACACTTTCTTGCTGCTCTAGGATCAATTCCGTCACAGAAACGATGTCGGATCGTCAACAATCTTCTCCGTTTGAGATGCCACAGGTCGAGGAGCCCGAAATTGGGGTTGAAGCTATGGACCCGAGCTTGCTTACCTTCCGGCCTCATACCCACATTTCTCATTTCGTGACTTCGGGTTTGGTAAGAATGCCTCACCTTTCTTGTCGATTTCGGATTTCATGAAGTTCCATTTTTTACCCGAAATATTGTTGCAGAAACTTTATTGATCACTCCTTGCATGTTGTTTGTTGCTGCTGATTTGTTGTAAGAAATATGTTGGGGCGCCCATTTTCATGTTCACACACTTGCTTGCACATTGCCCTGCCATTGAAATCTTTGTGTCGAATTCATCCGTTTTCTAGCAGTCATGCTGATGAAATTTTCGTTGTTCCTTCTTTCCTTTCAGGAATGGACCCGTCTGACAGAGATTCGTGGTGGGGCTCATGGGCCTATCTCTATATGGAAGAGGTTGCCTGATGAAATCTTTGTGTCGAATTCATCCGTTTTCTAGCAGTCATGCTTGCACATGCCCAGCTTTGAAGAATGACCCCGATGTGGTCCAGGCATTGAGGGAAAGATGGTGGGACACCACCTATACCTTCCATTTACCCATGGGCGAGGTGACTATGACGCCTACCGATTTCACAGCTTTTGACGGGCTTGCCGTTCATAGGGATACCTGTCCCTTTTGGTTTGAGAGGGGCTGTTCGGACTCCGGACGAGTTACTGGCTTTGGTTGACTGTCGGTTCGAGGTCAAGAATTCTCGAGTGACATGGGAGAGAATCCGGGCCTATTTCGGCATCTTAATGGCTGAGGCTCGAGGTGTTACTGCTGATCGGGTCGATGCCGTGGCCCGTTGCTTTATTTGGTACCTGTTATCCCATACTCTGTTTGCCAACGGGGGATCTTCGGCCTCTTTGGCTCTGCTCGACTTGTTAGTGGATCTGGACCAGATTGGCCAGTATAACTGGGTGCAGCGGGCTTAGCTTCTTGTTATCACGGCATGGATTTGACCAGCCGCTCGACCACTAGCTCAGTTACGGGCTTCAGCTTGCTGTGGGAGGTATACCACTTCCTGTCCTTTTATATTCTCCTTGCCTTGGTCATAACTGCCTTTTTCGTTGACTGTCATTAACTTTGCTTCTACCTTTTGTCTACAGCTCTGGGCCTTTGCTATCCTGAATCTAAGGGATTTCAAGATTGATAAGGAAGGCCAGCCCCAGTATCCAGACTGCGCACTGTGGGCGTACAAGAGAGGAATGTGAAGACTGGTACAATCCCATTAGTCTTACTTCAGCCCGACGGCATTTAGACACCTTGAGGTCTGAGTCTGTTGCCTTCTCTTTGTATCCGTGGAGATCAGTTCAGCACTGGTTTGAGCATACTCTTATTCCTACCCGTTCTCGGCTTTTGATGAGTTCGGGTGAGTGCATGGCTCTGTATTTGGGAGACAGAGTGTTCTGGCAGCATGGTATCCAGGTGACAGACTTTTACACCCCCCTCATTCTGCAGTTCCAGACGTTCCTCCTTTCTGCCCTCGTAATTGGAGGTCACTTTCAGAGGCCGATCACGCGGCATACATGGCAGGGATTGATGCCGTCCCTTACATTCACTTGGATCAGGATTATGGCCTCTTCAGGGAGAACAACTTGATGCAAGGCTTCATGTTTGCTGATCCGAGGAGATCACAGGCTGCTCCTACGACCTCCGCTCGGTTTTATACTACCGGTGCCGGGTATTGCTTTGATCCTCCTTTGCCTCCTCCCTACTACACTTATTCAAACTTTAGGGTCTTTGAGGAGCAGAGGGAGATTGTTCCCGAGGACATGTCACCAGAGAGAGAGCCTCCTGCTCAGGCTGATGTGGTATGTTTTTCTGACCATCTTTGCATTTCTCAGTTCCAGCCTTGTTTTTCTGTCCCTGATGCAATTTTCTTTTCTGCCCCCCGTTGTAATAGGTACCGGTAGCTGCTTATAGGCACTTGGGCAGACAGAACAAGGGGATGAGGAGGAGGCTGTGTCAGCTGGAGAAGAGGGTGCTAGAGTTGTGCAGGGATATTGCTGCCATGACTAGAGATGCTGCTGGTGCTGTCTCTGGTGCTGCGAGAGGAGCTGCCCGAGGTGCTCGGGGATGGGACGAGGCTGCAGGGATACTGCACTGGACATTGACGAGGCTGTCTCTTCGGCAGGCAGTCACTGAGCAGGAGTCTGAGCCGGGAGGCAGTCAGAGCAGGAGTCTGAGCCGGGGAGGCAGTCAGAGCAGGGGTGGAGCCAGCCAGAGCAGAGGTGGTGCGAGTTCGTCTCGGCGGGTGCAGAAGAGGAGCCGGCATGAGATCAGAGTTGATGAGTCTGAGTCTGAGGATGATGATGATGATGATGATGATGATGAGGATGATGATGATGATGAGGAGACCGAGAGCGGCAGCAGGGGGTGAGCACAGTGCTGGTGATGATGTGCCCGAGCTGTTGTGGTTGAGGGATTGAAACACCTTTACTTTTGCCTGTAATAACATTTAACATGTATTTACAATCCTAGTTATCTTACTACTCATTTTATGTTTTATTAGCGACTCGATCTTAGATGTCAACCTTTACAAACAAATGTGTGCCCAAAGAATGCTTGTTGTTGATGCTTGAACTCCTTTTCGCTGTTGGGATTTGATTTTGCTGCAGGTTGGATATGTTGAAGTGCTTAGGTTCTGTTCTGAACTGACAAGGGCTATTTATGTCTGAACTGCTGTCAAAGGCGCGCGCGTTGGGCCTTGCTTGTGGGAGGCGCGCGCGTTGTGAAGCCTTGGTCGGAGGCGCGCGCTTCTGGCCTGCTGAATTACAGCCCCTTTATTTTTCTGATCAGAATGTTCCAACAGCTATAATTTTGAACCATTTTCGACCAGAATGGTCACACAGCATTCTTCTGCAAACAATTTCTCCTCCTAAACCACAAAATTCTTGTCATAATGGCCCCAATGACTTTCTCTTTTGAAGTCAAGGTTTCCGTCCCCGAGGGTGAGAAGTCTGTTCCAATGGTGAACGCCGTTCCAGCTGTGGGGTCCGTCTCGATGGTGGAGAAGCGTCCGAGTGTTTTTGATCGTTTGGGAAGGCCCAATGACGATGTTGTTGACCCCGTGAGACCGGTGGTTCATGTGCGGGACTATAGACCCCGTCATTTTCCCAAGAAGAAGAAAGGTAAGGGAAATTCCTCCCATGTGTGGAAGCGTCCCATGGTTGTCCCTGCTAAGGCTCCGCTTGATAAGGGCAAAGGGAAAGCCGTTGATGAAGCTCCGTCCCGTCCTAGCGTTTTCTCCCGTCTTGGCGGTCCCAAGAATGTTCCGTCCCCATCCAAGAAGAGTAAAGGGCATAACAAGAAGCAATGGGTTCCCAAACCTAAGAAATATTAGATTTTTCTTTGTACCCCAAGAGATTTCAATTAAATTAGACCACTTTGTTTTAGGATTTAATGTTTTGATGTCTTTTGTTGCTCAATAAATCCGTTGTAATGGCTTGAACAATTCATTGAATGAATAAAAATTGCATCTTGTTATTTGAAGTGAATTGGGTATTTTTGATATGTTTTAGACCGCACCCGAAGGTTGCCTACGTTCCTCCAGTTGGGAGGCTCAGGTCTCCGTAGTTCAAACAAACAAAGACCATTTTTTATGTATTTATTTTATTTTTTTGTGTGCACCCTGTTTTTTTGTCTAGACCGCCCTTTCGGGTTTTCAATCTAGCGGGCTTCTTTTTTGCACGTGCTCTAATTTTTGCCTAGGCCGCCCTTGCGGGTTCTCAACCTAGCGAGCGATTTTTTTTTTTTTTTTTTTTTTTTTTTTTTATGGTCTTTGTTTATTAAGCATAGAACCTCTTGAGCTTGTCGAGGTTGACCTCCTTTGGCAGCTGGTCACCATCTAAATCCACGAGTCGGACTGCACCGCCGCTTAGTATCTTTTTGACCACGTACGGACCGATCCATCGGGGTCCCCATTTTCCCAGGGGATTCATGGCATTAGGAGGATGTTGTCTTAAGACCAAATCTCCCACATTGATGTGCCGAGGCTTCACCTTTTTGTTGAAAGCTCTTGCCATCCTTTGCTGATACGCCCTTGTGCGTTCGAGTGCTCTTAGCCTTTTCTCGTCGAGTAAGGCTAGCTGTTCATATCGACTTTGCATCCAATCGACCTCGTTGACTTAATTCTCGAGGAGGACCCGTAGAGATGGGACTTCAAGTTCGATTGGGAGTACGGCTTCAGAACCATAGACTAATGCATAAGGAGTTTCTCCTGTTGCTGGCCGTATTGATGTGCGGTAGCCCCACAATGCTAATGGTAGCTTCTCGGGCCAATCCCTTCCTGTTGAGGCCATTTCCTTGACGATGGTCTCGATGGTCTTATTTGCTGCTTCAACCGTGCCATTTGCTTGGGGACGGTAAGGAGATGACTTGTGCTTGGTGATCTTGTATTCTACCAAAAGTGCATCCATTTCCTTCTCAAAGTGAGAGCCGTTGTCGGAAATGATTTCATGAGGCACGTCGTATCGGCACATGATATTAATCTTTACAAATTCGGCCACTTTCTTGGCGTTGAGGGTCCGATAGGCTTGTGCTTCGACCCACTTTGTGAAGTAGTCGACGGCCACTAGGACGAATGACTGCCCATTGCTTCCGGCAGGATGGACTTTACCGATGATGTCTATCCCCCAACAAGATAAAGGCCAAGGTGTGACCATGTTGTAAAGTTGCGAGGGTGGAGCATGTTGTAGATTAGCATGGAATTGGCATTTGGCACACCTTTTGACTTTCTCGATACAGTCTCGTTCCATAGTGCTCCAATAGTAACCAATGCGAAGTATCTTCTTGACTAGCATAAACCCATTCATGTGGGGTCCACACTCTCCTTCGTGCACTTCACACATTATCTCTTGAGCTTCGGCCTCATTGGCGCATAGGAGATTGATCCCGTCGTGGTGCCTTTTATAGACTCGGTCCCCAATCAGTACGTACCGAGAGGCTAGCCTTTGCAGAGCCGCTTGAGACTTGTTATTGCTATTCTCGGGATAAGTGCCATCTTTGAGGAAATTCATGACTTCCGAATACCACGGAGAGTTTGTTTGAACCTCGTTGATCTCGATACTCATGCAGTACGCCGGACTGTTCCTTCGGGCAATTTTGAAAGGCTTCACCATTTTCCCTTTGGACATTTCGACTAATGAAGCTATGGTGGCCAGTGCATCGGCGAAGCGATTTTTATCCCTTGGCAGGTAGTTGAAAGTGATCTCTTGGAATTGTTCAACCAATTCTTCAAGGTGCTGACCATACTGTTGGAGGGTCGGGTCTTGGATTCGCTATTTACCCAATTGCTGATTGATAAGGAGCAAAGAGTCACCGAATACTTCTAGTTCCGTGACGTTTCTTTCGAGAGCTGCTTCGAGCCCTGCTATGCATGCTTCGTACTCGGCAATGTTGTTGGTAGCTTCGAATTCCAGACGGATGGCAATGGGAGTGTAGATGTCTTTTGGATCGACAAGCAATACTCCTATACCAAAACCGTGTTTATTGGCGGCGCCATCGAAAAAAAGTTGCCACTTATTTTCTTCGGTTGCAGTACAAATTAAATGCTCGTCGGGGAACTGTACGTCTTCCCTCTTCACTTCGTCACACGGGAATTCGGCAAGCTGGTCACTGAACACTTTCCCCCTGACGGATTTTAGTGTGACGTAAGTGATATCATAGCCGGCGAGCATGAAATACCATTTGGCTATTCTTGTTGACATGAAAGGCTTCTCGAAGATGTAGCGGAGCGGGTCCACCTTTGCTACTAGCTTGATCGGAAAAGCTTCCATATAGTGTTTGAGCTTTTGAGTAACCCAAACCAATGCTGCACATAACTTCTCTAAGACAGAGTAGTTCTTTTCGCCTCCTTGGAATCGGCGACTGACAAAATAAATGGCATTCTCCTTTGTGGACTCTCGTTGCTCTTGTGCTAACATAGCCCCTAGGGCTTCATCATTGACAGTGAGATAGAGCAAAAGAGGCTTCTCCTTGTGCGGCGGAACTAGAACAGGAGGGCACGTCAAGTAATGCTTCACTTGGTCGAAGGCTTATTGGCACGCGTCGGTCCATTCTAGAGCCACATTCTTCTTGAGTATCTTGAAGATTGGCTCGCACATGGAAGTGAGTTGGTGCACAAACCGACTGATGTATTGCAGTCTGCCCATGAAACCTTTGATCTCTTTCTGCGTCTTTGGAGGAGGCATGTCAATGATTGCCTTGATTTTGGAGGGATCTACTTCAATTCCCCTTTCAGTGACCATATAACCAAGGACTTTGCCTCGGATAACTCCGAACGTGCACTTTGCAGGGTTGAGCCTCATCTTGTGTTGACGAAGCCTTTCGAAGAACTTGCGGAGATCGATTAAATGTTGACCATCGGTCCCTTTGGAGTGAATGATCATGCCGTCCACATAGACCTCGATTTCTTTGTGAATCATATCGCGGAACAAGTCTGTCACGGCTCTTTGGTAGGAAGCCCCAGCGTTTCTTAACCCAAATGGCATGACTGTGTAGCAAAAGGTACCCCACGGTGTTGTGAAGGCTGTCTTATGTTGATCTTCCTCGGCCATGAGAATCTGATTCTACCCAGCGAACCCATCCACGAATGAGCGAACCTCGTAGGCAGCAGTGGAGTCGACCAGCATGTCGATGTTAGGGAGTGGAAAATCGTCTTTCGGGGAAGCTTTGTTCAAATCCCGGAAGTCCACACAAACTCGAACCTTGCCGTTTGCCTTTCTGACTGTCACGATGTTGGCTAACCATGTCGGATACTCGATAACCTTGATGAAACCCACACTGAGGAGCTTCTCGATCTCTTCTTTGACTTGCAGAGACCATTCTGGCTTGATCTTTCTGAGCTTCTGCTTTACTGGCTTGGCATCTTCTCTGATCGGAATTCTGTGCTCCGCTACCTTTCTGTCCAAACCCGGCATGTCTTTGTATGACCATGCGAACACATCCACGAACTCCCGTAGTAGTGTAGTCAATCTGTCTCTGTCGTCCCCCTTGAAGAAGCTTCCGATCTTAGTTTCCCTTGGCTCTTCGTCGGTACCCAGATTAACAACATGCAATTCTTCGTCAGCCCCTGGACCATTTTCACCACGACTACGGACCTGTTGAGCAAGTTAATTTAAGTATGTTGTGTTTTCGTGGTCTATTTCATCATAATTTGAATCGTTATTAACTTGTTCATTAAGTTCATTATTAGTTAATTCATCATTTATGATATTTGCAATCTCAGGGTACTCAGAAATATCAAATTTTTCATTAGCAAAGAAAGGAAACACACGCTCGGCTATGGCCTCCATATCCTCTTGGGTGAGGGTATTAGAGACACTCTCAGACTCTAAAGTAAGTGTGAGCCGCTCTTCCTTTGTTGCTGTGCGGGGTATGCAACCCATTTCTTGGACTAAGAATTCCTCGGATACCACGGGCCCTTTCGTAGAATACCAATTGTTGATCGACTTGGAGCTTGGCGGGATCTCACTGATAGTCTCATTCATGATGACGGTGTCGTGGATGGCGTTGACTTGGCATTCATTCATTATGTCAAGCTCTTCGAACATGGAGGCTAAATCTGTCGGTTCTTCCCCCACGATGATTTCTGTCTCGGACTCTATAGTCACCTTCCTTCCCCACCATTCACGGGGCGACATGGGAGTTGGTTCCCTTTCGGATTTCTGGATCTCACAATCGGAGAAGATTTCGAGACCGGGATTTTTGACACCCTTATTGTTAACCCATGGTTCGGGAAAGATCATGTATGGAACATCTTCCCCTTGGCGGACAAAATAGCCATTCAACGTCTTGCGGTAAGGCCTTAGATTAGGGACCTCATAACGACGGCCTTCTTTACGAGCTTGGGCCTTTTGATTCTTGATCGCTTGCTCTCGTTTCAAGTCTTCTCTAGAAGGCTCGTACCCCAAACCGAATGTGTTCTTGACAAATGGGACTTGCACAGGATGTAGGATTCCTTGTTGATATTTCCCTAGGCCTAAACCAGGGAAGTAGTCCATATTCCTCATCATGCGGAGGACTTTTTGATTGCTGGGGGTCCATGATCCGTTTCCCCCTTCTTTGTCAATGGAGTTGATTGAGACGCCGGAGAGAGTGGAGTCTGGTAAACCATGCTGAACTTGGTGGACGGGCTCACCTTTTCTGTGGATAGTGACGTTTTCGGCCATGACGGTCACTATTTCATCACCATTTCGGATCTTGACACATTGATGGAGAGTTGACGGGACGGCATTAGAACTGTGAATCCATGGTCGACCCAAAAGCAAGTTGAATGAGGCCGGGATGTCAAGCACTTGGAATGGAATGGACATGACCATGCTCCCAAACTCAATGTCTATTTCGATCATGCCCATGACTCTACGGGCGGTGCTGTCATAACCTCGGATTTCATGAGTAGAAGGCTTCAAATCGGAATCCTTAAGCCCCAGTATGCCCATGATTCTGCCAGGCATGAGGTTGAGTGCGGAACCACCGTCCACTAAGACTCTTGAGATGGGCCTCCCCCTTGCTCGTACCTTGAGGTAAATAGCCTCGTTGCGGTTGGAACCAAATGGTGGAAGGTCCATATCGGCAAAGGTGATGACGTTGCCAAAATGAATGTGACCGATCATTGCCGTGAGGTCCTCGGGAGTAGTATCGGGAGAAATTGATTTATCATCGAGATTGCGGATGATAAGATCTCGGTGTTTCTTTGAGGATGCGATGAGGTCCCAAATAGAGATTTTGGCTTGAGTTTTCTTGAGTTGGACAAGTAGAGGATCTTCGGGAGTGTCGTGAGCTTGCGGCCTTTGAGAAGAGGAGCTTGGTGCGGATGTGGAAGGGTTGCTTGCTATGACTCAATCGGATCGAGTTAGCATGTTGACGTTCCCATCTTGCTTTTTTTTCCTATTCTCTAGTACTTCCCTCTTTACCTCATCGTAAGTTACAACATAACAACAATTGTCATGTTTATTCATAACATTGGGACCCCCATTCACAATTGGGATTGAATGGGTGGTCCCCTCGAGTTCTCCTATCTCTATTACATTGACATGTTCGCCATTAGTCACTACAAATTCTTTCTTGTCTATGAGATCTTGAATGACATTACGGAGAACGAAGCATTCCTCGGTGGTGTGGCCACTATATTGGTGGTAGCCACAATATTTGTGGTGAGCATGATTGGGGTTGACCGTCTTGGGTTGGTACCCTTATACGAGTGTGACTTGACCCTTTGCTTTGAGGACTTCGAAAGCTTCGGTTTGAGTCATGCCTTGGAGAGGCGTGTAGACACGGTCATTTCGAGACTTCTTCCCTTGGGGTGGAGGAACCTTTTTGTAATTTCCCTTGTCGATAGTGACGGCGTTGACCGAGGCCTCTTTTGTGGAGTTGGAAGCGGCCTTGTAGCGGTAGCTAGGAGCACTTTTCTTGACTTCCTTGAGCAACTTGTCCATTCGGACCCCTGCCTCATACATTTGGGAGAAATCCGCATAGCAAGCCCCACTTAGGTGGGTGCGGAGATCAATTTTGAGACATTTGAGAAAGATGTCCATTTGCTCCTTAGTATTTGGCCTTTCCACAATCTCGGAGAGTTTATCATTCCATCTCCTTGTGAAGTCGATGAAGGACTCGTGGTCTCATTGATTAGTGTTCTCTAGCTCTTTCCTTGTGGGCCGGTGAGTGGTGTTGCCTTGGTATTGGTTCTTGAAGGCAAGCATGGCGGAGTCCCAATCAAGACGGATAGTGAGCAGGAGAGTAGAATACCAATCTTTTGCCGCCCCCTCGAGAGTGAGAGGAAAGCATTGAGCCATCACCTTGGGGGAGACCTTCTTCGGAACCATTGCCCAAATATAAGTCTCATTGTGAGCCATAGGACAAGAGTTGCCCTTGAATTTGCTTATGTCGGGCATCTTGAACTTATCAGGAAGAGCGGCCATAGTACTCATGAGGATGGATGATTGATAAAGGCTTGTGTCGGAGCCTTTCCCCATGTTGAGCTTATTGAATTTTTGGTCGATGTAGGCCATAATAGAATCCACCATTTTGGGCTCATTGTTTTCGGAACTTGGCTCTCCCACTTTCTTGGTGCGAGTGTTGACATAAGGACTTTTGAACAAACCTTCGGTCCATTCGGATTCGTCATCGTCATTTTTGATCTTCCCCTTAGCAAGATTAGTGAGCTTTTCTTTCATTAGCTCCATCTCGGCCTCGTGGGCCTCCCTTTGGCTGTCGAGGTGGGATTGCCAAATGTCGTCTTTGCTTTGTGCCTCCTTATTAAGGGTGGAGACTTGCTCTTGGAGGAGTTGGACCATGGTTGCGAGTTGCTCGAGAGTCATGGTATTGTTGGTGTTGGAGCCGCCGACCATTGTTGACGTAGGAGCTGTTGGAGTGATCTCTTCACGGACTAACCGATTTGCCGAATCCCGGTAGACTCTGTAAGTACCAATTGAACCTATATTCCAGAAGAGGCCCTTGTCAGTCTTGAGTAACACTTGCGGTCCACGAAGAGGCTTAGAACACACAGTTGGGCACACAACTCGAACCACATAAGAAAAGACTCTTTTTTTTTTATAAGTCGGAGGGAATGGATCCTTTTTGGGGTTTCTAAGAAAATAATGGAATCGTCACACTAGTATATAGACCATCTCGCGGTCCCATATACTCATCGGATTCCATCGCGTTTGTGAATCCTACATGTATCGGGATTAAACTGAATTAATGTAGTAAAGCATACATGCGGGGACGGATTTTTATTTTCGTCCAAAATAACCACTTTTGGGGACGGATTTTTATTGCGTCCGTTTCAACAAGTTGGCATGTATGATTTGAAGACATTAGTTTAGGGAAATCTCGGTACATGGAAACCGACTTGAGTCACGGAGTGTTAGACCCTAACTAGAATTGTGTGGCTTGTGCTCGGCTTGAATATGAGGCTCAAAGGTCACCCCCGACATGTAGTCATGAACTACGCCACGGGCTGAGGTTTACTGCTTCGAAAGAGCCAAGGTCGAGTGGAGCTTGAAACTTTCTAGGACGGGCCTCGACGGGTTTGGGGTTGGACTTGTGCGACTCGATAGTGAGCAGTTGATAAGAATTGTGCGCGTAGTGTGAGGTCTAACAAGTGACAAAACATCTTTTATATTATTATTTTTTCAAAAGAAATAAAAAAAACAAATAAGCACATAATTACAACTTTCGAATCACCCGTGTGACCGATAAAATAGAACATAAAATTAAAACAGTCCGAAGTTCAGAATAACTACTGATGCAGGCAACTGTGCCCACACCCCCATCATACTGCTCTGTTCTGAGACCTGTTTCTGTTCTGGGAACCAACACAGAAGCGTGCGCCTCTGAGTGTTGATACGAGACGCGCACGCATGGCACGATGCTATTGGGAGGTGCGCGCTTCTGGGCACACCTGTCAGATTGTCAGATTTTGGACTCAAAGGATTGCCCTGGTCCTATGTGCATATTGTAACCCCTACAGAAACGATTAGTGGAGAATAGCAGAAGAAGAAGATGAAGAACATGAAGAAGCGGGGGATTCTGGTCCTTGATACGGGATGCGCGCGCCTTAGGCTGAAGAGGCCAGAAGCGCGCGCCTCCCCCATCAGGAGTCAGAATGCCCAGAAAAGATGTAGATTTTGATAAGAATGCAAGTTTAACCCTCAAACGTCCCCAGCGGAGTCGCCACTGTAGATACCCCGGGGGAACCACGGCTTGGCTAGAGCGCGTGGGTTATCCTAGGATGTCTAACTTGTTTTTAGAGTCGCCACCTATGTTTTGAGGAACATAAGAAAAACCTATTGATAATAGCCTAAGTTTGATTACGAAAACAGAGATTCTTTGTTTTGAGGTTCGGGGGTTAGGTTACGAGATGGGAAGTACCGAAACACCCATCTCGCCCAACTAAAGTTGGTCTTGCTTGATCAAAATCTACATGAATGATAAACGTTCTTCTTCTTCTTCTTTAAATCATAAAAAGGGGGTTTTAAAATAGAGTTTGGAATGTAGGAGATAACTCTTTAACCGACCTCAATGAGATGAGGTGATCATTAGAGTCATGTCCCAAAATGATTTGGGTGATTTCACTTTGATAAAACAAAAAGAAAGAGAAAAGAGATGAAGTTAAGAAGAGGAAAGAAATAGCTTTACCTAGACTTCAAGATACTTCAAACACTTCTTGTTGAATTACTTGGAGAAATCCTTTGGAAAATGCTTTGAAAGTAGGAAATTTGGTTTCTTATTGAAATATGAGATTGAGAGCCAAAGGTACAAGGTCCTTGAAAATGGAGGTAAAGGGGGGGTTTTTATAGGTGAAAGAGAGATGTTTTTTGTGCCAAAACTCAGTCACCAAGAAATCTTTCCCGGGCAAAATCCTGTAAATTGAGCAAGGGAGAGAATCCTGGCCAGAAATCTGTAACCGACGCCCAGAGGCGCGCGCTTTCTGCTTTGGGAGCGGGAGGCGCGCGCGTCTGGATCCTCCTGTCGGAGGCGCGCGACTCAGAGAAGGCGATTTTGACAGAATGGACTAGAAAGTCAGCCCTGTTATTCAGTTTAGTCCCTGGACTTAACGAAGTCAGTCAGGAACTTAACGGAAGTGACAGAAACTAACGAGAAACACTTAAAATGGGGAGAAACACAAGATCAAATGTGCAATCGGGGTGAGCGGTCCAAGGCGGGGTGTCTACAACAGCCATTCAGCAGGAATAGTTGTGTAAGGCAGCAAGGGTTCTAGCAAGAAGAAGAATTCTTAAAAATCTTCTAGCAAGAGGGGCCCGAGACCTGATGAAGGTTGTAATTTCCACAAGAAGGGGATGGGAAGAGAGGAAGTGATGGATTCTCTTGAGGAGAAGACACATTCACAAATCATCATGAGTCTTGGTGATAATGTTCTCGTGGAGGTTGCTATGGAAATAGTGACAGCGGTGAAGATTTTGCTCTAGTAGTGGAATAAGGATCATGGCGCGAGGATGAGTGGCTTCTAAACTCAAAGCTAGAGCAAAGTAGGATGGCTTAGAAACAAGTGGAGCCAGTTACTACAATTGAGGGAGAGCGGGCAGATGATCCACAGTCAGTAGATCAACATCCACAGAATGGCGGAGGGGGAGAGATATGTTATGATGCGAAGGATGCGGCTCAAGGTGGAGTTGTGTCGTGTTTTATAGATCTAGATTATTGATAGGGGAGATTCAAAGTTAAGGTGGATATTGTTGGGAATATGCCTTTGAATCAATATGCGTATTGGTTAAGGATAGATCCGCAATAAGTTCGGTAATTCCTGGGACTGAGAATTGTGAATTCCTTTTGGAAAGGGATTAATGATTTATTCAAGAATAAGGATTCTGGTGTCCTTATGAGAATAGAATTGATTTCTCTCTAAGAAATAGGAAATCCTTTTGATACAAGGGTTAAGGTTTAATTAGGTTTCTTATTGGTACAAGGAATTGTTTAAAAATTAGGAAAATTATTTCCTAATAAGAATATAATTAATTTGTACACAAGAAATAGGATTCCTTTTAGTTATTTATGTGACTATAAATACAACCCTTCCCCTAGCATAATAATCAACTTGTAAACTTGTCAACTAGAACTAGAACTAGAGAGTAGTTCAAGAAGTTAGACAAAAGTTCCAAATATGTAATTCTAGATCTAGGTTGGCACAGTCAGGAATTATTGTAACCATAATTCAGGCAACTAGATTAGTGTGATTTGTATCTATGATCTCCACCCATGGACATAGCCAAGTTGGTGAACCATGTAAATCTGTGTTCTTGTGATTGCTTTACTTTTCTCATCAAGTCTTGTTTATTTCTCTAACAAGTGGTATCAGAGCTCTGATAACAAGTGGTATCAGAGCTCTCGTAACAAGTGGCACCAGAGTTTTGGTTCGTGGTTAGAGATTCAGGGTTCCGCTGCAAAAAACGAGAAGATGGGTCAAAGATCAGAATCGATCGACAAGTTCAACAGAAGGAATAATTACTAGTCTCTGGCATATCAAGATGAGTACACATGCACCGAACATGCAGTCCACGTGCAGAAAATGTGCAGTGAACGTGCAGTGCATGTGCAACGAACGTGCATTTCGTGTGCGCGTGTATTGCACGTGCAACGTTCGTGCAGAAATTTGTTGTCTAGGTTGGACACAGATCAAGGCAGAAGCCGTGTTGAAAAAAAAGGCTTATTGACACCCTCATGACAAGTAGATTTAGCACAGACATCCAGTCAGCAGGAATAGTTGCGGAAGGTAGCAAGGGTTCTAGCAAGAAGAAGAATTCTCAAAAATATTCTAGAAAGAGGTTCCCGAGACCTGATGAAATTTGTAATTTCTACAAGAAGGGGAGGGTGTCGCGACCCCGGGACCCCGCGGGCCCGAGACCGCGATCTGGACGTCGACTTAAGACCAAAACTAAGAAATACTGAAGTTAAAAATTCCATTTGATACCAAAAGGTGATGATCCAAAGTTTTACAAATCCAAGTTTGAAAAAACCAAATACAACTATCATAAACTTCCACAAGTTTATGCCCAACAAAATACAAATATACAATTCTTAATGACGTCATTGATTGGTACAACTATCCCAAAAAGGTTACACATTTATATAATGTAAACCAACCTATAACAACCTTCCCCAAAAGAATGTATCCACACTCGACGTCCTCTTTCTCGTGATCAGCGAGACTAACCCTTAGCACCTTGGGGGGGGGGGGTTAAGGAAAAACAAAGATAAAAGAAAGGGGGTGAGATAAATCTCAATAAGTTACTAATGCAACTACATGACATGCTATGATGCAATATACAATAATAAATCAGAGATAGCACATAGCAGTTATCACATAACAGATAGCAGCGGAAATAAACACATAACAAAGGATATAGCCAAGGTTTTCCAAACCGGTACATCCAAATAAAGGATCGCTGCGCAGCTTCAATAATCAACAAATCATCATCTTCATAATAGCATGAAAGCCGAAGAGAAACCCCCGGTACCGGAACCAATAACCAAATGAAGTGTCACAAGGGACGGGAGACATGCCACAAAGTCATGCTCCAAGTAAAGCTAAAATGCACACAAAGGAGCTAGCTCTTCTCACATCCAAGGCCAATCTGGAGGAGGGTAATAATGGGGCAAAACAATGGTCAACATCATAATGGACTTGGCCGTGCCATCATAATGTTTCGAATCGCCCAAACACACACAAAATACCAGCTGGACTTTCAAATAACTGCTAAGTAATAAATACTAGCTTAAATAAACAACTTAAGGTTCCAAAGTAGGGAACCATACCAAGAAGTCACCAAGAAAGTGAAATGAACCAACAACACACAATTAAAGTGTTCCAATAATCTCAATTAACACTTAATCAATTTCCATCAGAAACTTCATCACAAAGGGCCCAATTCTATCACTAGAGTGTACTACAATGATCACTAAGGTCAACTAGAAGGACACCCAAGACTTAGACCCAAACGCATTCTTTAATCACACAAATTAACAAATGTAAACTTTCAGAGATCTGTGCGGCCACCCACCACGGACTGTGCGGTCGCCCAAACAAGCCCTCAAACAAGAACAAAAGCTTTCAGATAGATGTGCGGTCGCCCAGACATTTTTGGGCGGTCGCCCAATCTTCTGAATTGCTGGAAATCGGGGAGGAAGAAATGGGTTCTTCCATTTTCATACCAAAACACAATTCAACCAAAAATCCAACCTTCCAACTAGTTTACTAATGTACCAAAACAACTTATAAGTCCAAAAAGACTCATATAACAACCAAAATCAAGAATCAAACCCAACATTCATAAAATCACCATTTTTTACCAAAACTCAAATAAATTCCAAATAAATTGCAACCTCATCCAAACTTCAAATATAACAACAAAAGCATTATATGAACATGATATGAACATTTTAACATCAAAATGGGGGAAAAGTAACTTACTTGGATTTTCTCAAAGTTGATGGATTTCAAATATTTTTGATTCTATGCGATCCTATCGACGATCTAAATACATTTCACGTTTTAAGAAATGAGAGATTATGAGAGGAAGAGGAAGAAAATGAAGAGAGAAGATAGAGAAGAGAAAACTTACCCACAATGGAGAGAGAGAGAATTTGAGCTGGGAGAGAGGGATGGAGGTGGAGTGTGAGGATGAGGGAGGTGAGGGAAGGAGTAGGGAGGGAGTAGGGGAAATTATTCAAAATGTTACACTCGGGCCCCTTCCCCAACAACTAACACAATACTACACTCCCAACTAACAATTAAGACCCAACAATACTACACTAACCCAAATAACTCAAATAAAATGCTTAAGCATAAATATTATAACACATAAAATGCACACATAATTATTTAAATAAATAATAATATAAATCAATAAATAAGCAAATAATTAAATAATAATTATTTATTACTAATTAAAATAGAGCCTATATTTCGGGTCGTGACATTCACTCCCCCTTAAAGAAAATTCGACCCGAATTTTAACGAGACTCACCTTAAACAAAAAGCCACGGAAATTTCCTCTTGATCTCATCTCGGATCTCCCACGTCGACTCCTCGATATTATGATTCCTCCAAAGAACTCTAACCAACGCAATGCTTTTGTTTCTCAACTCTTGGACTTTAGAATCTAAGATCCGAACCGGTCGTTCCTCATAAGTCATATCGGGCTCAATATCTTCAGGTACCCTCGGTAACACGTGCGATAGATCATGAACATACTTCCGAAGCATAGAAACGTGGAACACGTTGTGCAACCTGTCCAAAGATGGCGGTAACGCAAGACGATACGCAAGAAGTCCAACCTTTCCCAAAATCTCAAACGGGCCAATAAACCTCGGAGCCAATTTACCCTTCTTCCCGAACCTTCGGATACCCACCTTTGGAGATACTTTCAAGAACACAAAATCACCGGTCTGAAAACTAAGATCTCGCCTTCGGTTATCTGCATAGCTCTTATGTCGACTCTGGGCTGTTTTCAATCTATCCCGGATAACTCTAACCTTTTCAACTGAATCATGAAGCAAATCAATACCCACGACCTTCGCTTCACCGACCTCATCCCAACAAATAGGCGATCTACACTTTCTTCCATACAAGGCCTCAAACGGTGCCATCTCGATACTAGCCTGATAACTGTTGTTGTAAGAGAACTCCACTAACGGTAGGTGAGAATCCCAAGAATCAGAAAAGTCTATCGAACACGCTCGCAACATATCCTCCAAAATCTGAATAGTCCTCTCGGATTGACCGTCGGTCTGAGGATGAAAAGCCGTACTGAATCGCAAATCTGTACCCAAAGCTTCCTGAAACGCCTTCCAGAATCTAGAAGTAAACCTCGGGTCTCGATCTGACACAATACTAACCGGAACCCCATGCAATCTAACAATCTCATCAATGTAAAGGGTCGCAAGCTTCTCCATCGAATATCTGATGTCAATAGGCAAGAAATGGGCACTCTTGGTCAATCTATCCACTATTACCCAAACACTGTCATACTTCCTACGGGTACGAGGTAGTCCCGTAACGAAATCCATAGTCACATGCTCCCATTTCCCCTCGGGAATCTCTAACGGCTGAAGTAGTCCCGCGGGTCTCTGATGCTCGGCTTTGACCTGCTGACAAGTTAGACACTTCGAAACGTACTCCGCTATTTCCCTTTTCATATTAATCCACCAAAATTGTCGCTTCAAATCCTGATACATCTTCGTACTACCCGGATGAATAGTATATCTCGATTTGTGACCCTCATCTAAAACTTGCCTCTTTATTCCACCAACATCGGGTACGCACAAAAGACCACGGAAAGTCAAAACTCCACTCGAACCCAAAGAAAAATCCTCGAAGTTCTTTTCCTTCAATTTACCCATTATCTTCACCAACTCGGGATCTTCTTTCTGAGCTTCCTTTATTCTTTGATTTAGGGTCGGAGACACCCTAATATTCGCAAAAATAGCCCCATGTCTCGATTCACGAGGAGACCAATCTCGCACATCCTCAAGCATTTTCCACTCTCGAACCATCATCGAAGCCACATAAGATTTTCTACTAATCGCATCGGCTACCACATTCGCCTTCCCCGGATGATAAGAAATCGTACAATCAAAATCCTTCAACAATTCCATCCATCGGCGTTGCCTATTATTCAACTCTTTCTGGGAGAAAAGGTACTTCAAACTCTTGTGATCCGTAAAAATCTCAAACTTCGCCCCATAAAGGTAGTGCTTCCATTTGTGCAACGCAAATACTATCGCGGCCAACTCCATATCATGAGTCGGGTAATTCTGCTCACTAGGGGTCAACTTCCTCAAAGCATACGCAATTACTTTCCCATTCTGCATCAACACACAACCCAAACCCTCTTTCGAAGCATCACTGTAAATCACTAGACCATCGCTCCCATTTGGCAAAGTCAAGATCGGTGCGGTAGTCAACCTCTTCTTCAATTCCTCGAAACTCTTGTCACATTTCGCGGTCCACACAAACGGGACATTCTTCCGGGTCAACTGAGTCATCGGAGTAGCAATCCTCGAAAACCCCTCAATAAATCTTCGGTAATACCCGGCTAAACCAAGAAAGCTTCTAATCTCTGTCACTGATTCGGGTCTCTTCCAATCCACTATTGCCTCTATTTTAGAAGGATCCACAGAAATCCCATCTTTAGAAATCACATGACCCAGAAATGACACCTTCTCGAGCCAAAATTCGCATTTACTGAACTTCGCAAATAATTTCTCCCTCGCAAGAACGGATAAAACTGTCCTCAAGTGCTGCTCGTGCTCCTCTCGGGATTTAGAGTAGACGAGTATATCATCAATAAAAACCACCACGAAAGAATCAAGATAAGGATGGAAAATCCGGTTCATCAAATCCATAAACACGGCCGGCGTGTTAGTCAACCCAAATGGCATAACCAAGAATTCATAATGACCATAACGAGTGCGAAAAGCAGTCTTCGGAATATCCTCCGATCGAACCTTCAACTGATGGTACCCACTCCTCAAATCAAGTTTAGAGAAAACCACGGACCCTTGAAGCTGATCAAATAAATCGTCAATGTGCGGTAGAGGATACTTGTTCTTCACTGTAACCTGATTCAACTTTCGGTAATCTATACACAATCTCAACGAACCATCTTTCTTCCGCACGAACAAAACCGGTGCTCCCCACGGGGAAACACAAGGGCGGATAAACCCTCGATCAAGCAACTCTTGCAACTGAACCTTTAACTCCTTTAACTCTGCGGGGGCTAACCTATAAGGTGCTTTCAAAATTGGAGCCGTACCCGGCAAAAGGTCTATACAAAATTCTATCTCACGATCGGGAGGCATATCATACTCGGTAGAGAAAACATCGGGAAATTCCCGGACTACCCGAACACTATCAAAACTAGGGGATTCCTTCCTAGTATCAAGAACACTAGCCAAATACCCCTCACAACCACTATGCAATAATTTTCTCGCTTTCAAATAAGAAATTAAGCGAACCTTTCTACTCAGAGGACTAGCCTCAAACACAAATTTAGGCACATCGGGAATAGAAAAAGTAACAGTTTTCTTACGGCAATCCACGAAAGCATGAAACTTGCTTAACCAATCCATACCCAAAATGACATCAAAGTCTTGGATAGGAAGAACTACCAAATCCGCACAAAGGACACGACCACAAATAACCACATCACAAGCACGAAAGACTCGATCAGAAATCAAGCATTCTCCTATAGGGGTCGACACCTCTAGCACGTACGGTAAAGACTCGAATGCAACATTTAACATGGAAGCAAATTGCACAGAAATGTATGAATGAGATGATCCTGGATCTATTAACGCTCGTGCGCTCACATTAGACACAGAAACAATACCTCCAATAACGGATGGATCATCGGTAGCTTGTTGTTGATTCATGGCATAAACCTTTCCTTGAACTTTGGGTTTCCCAGCGGCATCCCTTTTCTGACCTTGATTATTACCAATTCCTGACCCGGATGCTTGTCCTCTACCTCTCGGGCAATCTTTTACAAAGTGACCCATTTGACCACAATTTGTGCACCTTCCTTGCTTCTTCCAACACCGGTCCTCAGAATGACCTTCCTTTTGACAATACGAACAAAGCCTCCTAATTTGGCTCCCTTGGTTCCCGGAAGTGGTACCCGGGTTCCTTGGGATCGGTTGCCCTCGGAACTGAGATTGTCCCCCAAAGTTACCTCGATTATCAATCCTTGGTTGTGACTTGCTCTGCGCTCCTTGCTTACTCGGGTTGGCCACCTCGGTCTTCCTCTTATGTTCCCCAATATCTTGCTCTATAAGATAGGCACGGTCTACCGCATCCTGAAATGTCACAATCCTCTGGGCTATAAGTTGAGTACGGATGGAGGTCTTCAATCCCCGAATGAATCTCATAGCTTTTTGTTCCTCGGTCCTCACCAAATAGTCACAATACTGGGCTAATTCTATGAACTTAGCCGAATATTGAGCTATAGACAACAAACCTTGCTCCAGGTTGAGTAGCTCGATCTCCTTTCGGTTTTGATCAACAACCGGAATGAAATGCTCCTTGAATTTGCGCACGAACAACTCCCATGCATACACCGTGTGAGTATCATCCCAACTAGCTTTAACACCCTTCCACCAATGCTCGGTGGCTCCCACAAGCTTGTAAGCCGCGAACCGGACATTGTCCTCATCCGTGCAATCAAATACCTCATAAATCTTCTCCATCGACTCAATCCACAACTCAACTTTCCTTACATCGGGTTCCCCATCGAATTCAACCGGTTTCAACTTCAGAAATTGCTCCAATCCGTAGCGGGGTGGTGCTTGTTCTACCCTCGGACCTTGATCATGTATGGCCTTCATGGCCGCCTCGAACATGCCTTGAAACATAGCACGTGCTTCTTCCCTTGTGTCATTCTGATTCTGTGCCCCACTAGTACCTCCTCTGTTTCTTCTTCCAGACATTGCGAGTAATTACCTGCATAAGACATCAACCGTTACTCACTCCGAACACAACTACCCACCTAGGTCATACTAGTCCACCTAGACTTATACTTAGAGCCAAACCATAGGCTCTGATACCAACTGTCGCGACCCCGGAACCCCGCGGGCCTGAGACCGCGATCTGGACGTCGACTTAAGACCAAAACTAAGAAATACTGAAGTTAAAAATTCCATTTGATACCAAAAGGTGATGATCCAAAGTTTTACAAATCCAAGTTTGACAAAAACCAAATACAACTATCATAAACTTCCACAAGTTTATGCCCAACAAAATACAAATATACAATTCTTAATGACGTCATTGATTGGTACAACTATCCCAAAAAGGTTACACATTTATATAATTTAAACCAACCTATAACAACCTTCCCCAAAAGAATGTATCCACACTCGACGTCCTCTTTCTCGTGATCAGCGAGACTAACCCTTAGCACCTGGGGGGGGTTAAGGAAAAACAAAGATAAAATAAAGGGGGTGAGATAAATCTGAATAAGTTACTAATGCAACTACATGACATGCTATGATGCAATATACAATAATAAATCATAGATAGCACATAGCAGTTATCACATAACAGATAGCAGCGGAAATAAACACATAACAAAGGATATAGCCAAGGTTTTCCAAACCGGTACATCCAAATAAAGGATCGCTGCGCAGCTTCAATAATCAACAAATCATCATCTTCATAATAGCATGAAAGCCGAAGAGAAACCCCCGGTACCGGAACCAATAACCAAATGAAGTGTCACAAGGGACGGGAGACATGCCACAAAGTCATGCTCCAAGTAAAGCTAAAATGCACACAAAGGAGCTAGCTCTTCTCACATCTAAGGCCAATCTGGAGGAGGGTAATAATGGGGCAAAACAATGGTCAACATCACAATGGACTTGGACGTGCCATCATAATGTTTCGCATCGCCCAAACACACACAAAATACCAGCTGGACTTTCAAATAACTGCTAAGTAATAAATACTAGCTTAAATAAACAACTTAAGGTTCCAAAGTAGGGAACCATACCAAGAAGTCACCAAGAAAGTGAAATGAACCAACAACACACAATTAAAGTGTTCCAATAATCTCAATTAACACTTAATCAATTTCCATCAGAAACTTCATCACAAAGGGCCCAATTCTATCATTAGAGTGTACTACAATGATCACTAAGGTCAACTAGAAGAACTCCCAAGACTTAGACCCAAACGCATTCTTTAACCACACAAATTAACAAATGTAAACTTTCAGAGATCTGTGCGGCCGCCCACCAGGGACTGTACGGTCGCCCAAACAAGCCCTCAAACAAGAACAAAAGCTTTCAGATAGATGCGCGGTCGCCCAGACATTTTTGGGCGGTCGCCCAATCTTCTGAATTGCTGGAAATCGGGGAGGAAGAAATGGGTTCTTCCATTTTCATACCAAAACACAATTCAACCAAAAATCCAACCTTCCAACTAGTTTACTAATGTACCAAAACAACTTATAAGTCCAAAAAGACTCATATAACAACCAAAATCAAGAATCAAACCCAACATTCATAAAATCACCATTTTTTACCAAAACTCAAATAAATTCCAAATAAATTGCAACCTCATCCAAACTTCAAATATAACAACAAAAGCATTATATGAACATGATATGAACATTTTAACATCAAAATGGGGGAAAAGTAACTTACTTGGATTTTCTCAAAGTTGATGGATTTCAAATATTTTTGATTCTACGCGATCCTATCGACGATCTAAACACATTTCACGCTTTAAGAAATGAGAGATTATGAGAGGAAGAGGAAGAAAATGAAGAGAGAAGATAGAGAAGAGAAAACTTACCCACAATGGAGAGAGAGAGAATTTGAGCTGGGAGAGAGGGATGGAGGTGGAGTGTGAGGATGAGGGAGGTGAGGGAAGGAGTAGGGAGGGAGTAGGGGAAATTATTCAAAATGTTACACTCGGGCCCCTTCCCCAACTACTAACACAATACTACACTCCCAACTAACAATTAAGACCCAACAATACTACACTAACCCAAATAACACAAATAAAATGCTTAAGCATAAATATTATAACACATAAAATGCACACATAATTATTTAAATAAATAATAATTTGAATCAATAAATAAGTAAATAATTAAATAATAATTATTTATTACTAATTAAAATAGAGCCTATATTTCTGGTCGTGACATTCACTCCCCCTTAAGAAAATTCGACCCGAATTTTAACGAGACTCACCTTAAACAAAAAGCCACGGAAATTTCCTCTCGATCTCATCTCGGAGCTCCCACGTCGACTCCTCGATATTATGATTCCTCCAAAGAACTCTAACCAACGCAATGCTTTTGTTTCTCAACTCTTGGACTTTAGAATCTAAGATCCGAACCGGTCGTTCCTCATAAGTCATATCGGGCTCAATATCTTCAGGTACCCTCGGTAACACGTGCGATGGATCATGTTCGAGATTGGTCTCCTCGCGAATCGAGGCATGGGGCTATTTTTGCGAATATTAGGGTGTATCCGGCCCTAATTCAGACAATAAAGGAAGCTCAGAAAGAAGATCCCGAGTTAGTGAAGATAATGGGTAAATTGAAGGAAAAGAATTTCGAGGATTTTTCTTTGAGTTCGAGTGGAGTTTTGACTTTCCGTGGTCGTTTGTGTGTTCCGGATGTTGATGGAATTAAACAGAGAGTTCTTGATGAGGGTCATAAATCGAGGTATACTATTCATCCGGGTAGTACGAAGATGTATCAGGATTTAAAGCAACAATTTTGGTGGATTAATATGAAAAGGGAAATAGCCGAGTATGCATCGAGGTGTTTAACGTGTCAGCAGGTCAAAGCCGAGCACCAGAGACCCGCGGGATTGCTTCAGCCGTTAGAGATTCCCGAGTGGAAATGGGAGCATGTGACTATGGATTTCGTTACGGGACTGCCTCGTACCCGTAGGAAGTATGACAGTGTTTGGGTAATAGTGGATAGATTGACCAAGAGCGCCCATTTCTTGCCTATTGACATCAGATATTCGATGGAGAAGCTTGCGACCCTTTATATTGATGAGATTGTTAGATTGCATGGGGTTCCGGTTAGCATTGTGTCAGATCGAGACCCGAGGTTTACTTCTAGATTCTGGAAGGCGTTTCAAGAAGCTTTGGGTACAGATTTGCGATTCAGTACAGCTTTTCATCCCCAGACCGACGGTCAATCCGAGAGGACTATTCAGATTTTAGAGGATATGTTGCGAGCTTGTGCGATAGACTTTTCCGATTCTTGGGATTCGCACCTACCGTTAGTGGAATTCTCCTACAACAACAGTTATCAGGCTAGTATCGAGATGGCACCGTTTGAGGCCTTGTATGGAAGGAAATGTAGATCGCCTATTTGTTGGGATAAGGTTGGTGAAGCGAAAGTTTTGGGTATTGATTTGCTTCGGGATTCGGTTGAGAAAGTTAAAGTTATCCGGGATAGATTGAAGACAGCCCAGAGTCCACATAAGAGCTATGCAGATAACCGAAGGCGAGATCTTAGTTTTCAGGTTGGTGATTTGGTATTCTTGAAGGTATCTCCGAAGGTGGGTATCCGTCGTTTTGGGAAGAAAGGCAAATTGGCTCCGAGGTTTATTGGTCCGTTCGAGATTCTGGGAAAGGTTGGACTTTTTGCGTATCGTCTTGCGTTGCCGCCATCTTTGGACCGGTTGCACAACGTTTTCCACGTTTCTATGCTTCGGAAGTACGTTCATGATCCGTCTCATGTGTTACCGAGAGTACCGGAGGATATTGAGCCAGATATGTCTTATGAGGAACGACCGGTTCGGATCTTAGATTCCAAGGTCCAAGAGTTGAGGAGCAAGAGTATTGCGTTGGTTCGAGTTCTTTGGAGGAATCACAATATCGAGGAGTCGACGTGGGAGCTTCGTGATGAGATCGAGAGGAAATTTCCGTGGCTTTTTGTTTAAGGTAAGTCTCGTTAAAATTCGGGTCGAATTTTCTTTAAGGGGGAGTGAATGTCACGACCCGAAATATAGGCTCTATTTTATTAGTAATTAAATGATTTTCATTTAAATTATTTGCTTATTTATTTATTTAAATATTATTATTTAAATAATTATGTGTGCAATTTATGTGTTATAATAATTTGTGCCTAGCATTTTACTTGAAGTTATTTGGGCTAGTGTAGAAGTGTTGGGTCTTAATTGTTAGTATGGAGTAGTGTGTGTGTGTAGAGTGAGAGAGGGGGCCTAAGTGTAAGTTTTTAAATTAATTTTCCTACTCCCTCCCTACTCCTCATCTTCTCCCTCACCCCATTCTCCTCCCAGCACTCTTCTCTCTCTCCCTCTCAAAAGGTAAACATTTTCTTCTCCTTCTTCTCTCTTCATTTTCTCCTTCTTCCTCTCATCTTCTCTCATTTCTTAAAACATGAAACGTGTTTAGATCGTCGCTAGGATCGCGTAGAGTCAAAAAGAATCGAAATCCATCAACTTTGAGAATTTGCAAGTAAGTTACTTTTCCCCCATTTTAATGCTAAAATGTTCATATCATGTTTAGATATTGTTTGATGTGTTACATTTTATGAGTTTCGAATTTGTTTGGAATTTATTTGGGTTTTTGATCAAAAATGGTGATTTTGGAATGTTGGGTTTGATTCTTGATTTTGGTTGTTAAATGTTGTTGTGTGAGTCCTTTTAGACTTATGAGTTGTTTTGGTACATTTATATACCAGTTAGAATGTTGGATTTTGGGTGGAAATGTGTTTTGGGTATAAGGAATGGAAGAACCCATGTTGTTCTTCCCGATTCTGGCGATTCCGGCATATTGGGCGACCGCCCAAAATCGTATGGGCGACCGCACATCTTTCTGAGAGCTTTTGTTCTTGTTTTGAGGCACTTTGGGCGACCGCACAACCCATCGTGGGCGGCCGCACAGATCTCTGAAAAATGCACATTTTGTTAAATTGTGTGACTAAAGAATGCGTTGTGATCCAATTCTTGGGTGTCCTCCTAGTTGACCTTAGTGAACATTGTAGTGCATTCTAGTGATAGAATTGAGTCCTTTGTGATCAAGTTTGTGTTCGAAATTAAGTAAGTGTTAAGTGTCATTGTTGGAACACTTTATTGATTGGGTTTGATTCCTTTGTGAATAAATACGAGATGGAATTTGATTAAGTATCATTTTCGGAATGTGGTCATCTTTGATGCACGGTTTGTATTGGTTTACCTTTGTGGTGATTTAATTGGAATGGTTCCCTACTTTGGAACCTTAAGTTGTTCATTCATGCTAAATTATTATTACTTAGCATTCATTTGGAAGCCCAGCTGGCATGTTTGTTGCATCGGGCGATGGGAAGGATTATAATGGCAAAGCCAAGTCCATTATAATGTTGACCATTGTTTTGCCCTTACTATACCCCTTCTCCAGATTGGCCTTGGAAAGGATAAGTCAGCGTTCCTTTGTGAATGTATCTGGCTAACGGGCATGACTTTGTGTCATGGTCCTCGTCCCTTGTGACACTTTTATGATTTGGTTCCGGTACCGGGGTTTCTCTTCGGCTTTCATGCTATTATGAAGATGATGATTGGTTGATTATTGAAGCTGCACAGCGATCCTTTATTTGGATGTTCCGGTTTGGAAAACCTTGGCTATATCCTGTTATGTGTTTATTTCCGCTGCTATCTGTTATATGATAATTGCTATGTGCTATGCGATATTTATTATTGCTTATTGTATATTGCATCATAGCATGTCATGTAGTTGCATTAGTAACTTATTGAGATTTATCTCACCCCCTTTCCTTTTATCTTTGTTTTTCCTTAACCCCCCCCCCCAGGTGCTAAGGAATAGTCTCGCTGATCACAAGAAAGAGGACGTCGAGGGTGGATCCGTTCTTTTGGGGAAGGTTGATATAGGTTGGTTCCCATTATGTAAATGTGTAACCATTTTGGGGTAGTTGTACCAAACATGACGTCACTAAGGATTGTATATTTTTATTTGATGGGAATAAACTTGTGGAAGTTTATGATCGTTGTATTTAGTCTTTATCAAACTTGGTTTTGTAAAACTTTGGATTATCACTTTTGGTATTAAATGGAATTTTTAACTTCGGTACTTTGGAGTTTATTGTTAGAGTCGACGTCCAGATCGCGGTCCCGGGGCCCGCGGGGTCCGGGGTCGCGACAGTTGGTATCAGAGCTATGGCATTAGCTCTATGTATAAGTCTAGGTGGATTAGTATGACCTAGGTGGGTAGTAGTGTGCGGAGTGATTAACGGTTGATGTCTTATGCAGGTAATTGTTCTCAATGTCTGGAAGAAGAAACAGAGGAGGTGCTAGTGGGGCACAGAATCAGAATGATACAAGGGATGAAGCCCGTGCCATGTTTCAAGGCATGTTTGAGGCGGCCATGAAGGCCATTCATGATCAAGGTCCGAGGGTAGAACAAGCACCACCTCGTTATGGATTGGAGCAATTTCTGAAGTTGAAACCGGTTGAATTCAATGGGGAACCCGATGTTCGGAAAGCTGAGTTATGGATTGAGTCTATGGAGAAGATTTATGATGTGTTTGGGTGTTCGGATGAGGACAAGGTCCGGTTCGCGGCTTACAAGCTTGTGGGAGCCGCCGAGCATTGGTGGAAGGGTGTTAAAGCTACTTGGGATGATACTCACACGGTGTATGCGTGGGAGTTGTTTGTGCGCAAATTCAAGGAGCATTTCATTCCGGTTGTTGATCAAAACCGAAAGGAGATCGAGCTACTCAACTTGGAGCAAGGATTGTTGTCTATAGCACAATACTCGGCTAAGTTCATAGAATTAGCCCGGTATTGCGACTATTTGGTGAGGACCGAGGAACAAAAGGCTATGAGATTTATTCGGGGATTGAAGACCTCCATTCGTACTCAACTTATTGCTCAACGGATTGTGACTTTCCAAGATGCGGTGGACCGAGCCTACTTAATAGAGCAAGATATTGGGGAGCATAAAAGGAAGACTGAGGTAGCTAACCCGAGTAAGCAAGGGGCGCAGAGCAAGCCTCAACCAAGGATTGAAAATCGAGGTAACTTTGGGGGACAATCTCAGTCCCGAGGGCAACAAAACCCAAGGAACCCGGGTACCGCTTCCGGGAACCAAGGGAGCCAAATTAGGAAGCCTTGTACCTTTTTTCAAAAGGTAGGCCATTCGGAGGATAGGTGTTGGAAAAAGCAAGGCAAGTGCATCAATTGTGGTGAAATGGGGCACTTTGCGAGAGATTGCACGAGGCACCGAGGTCAGTCATCCGGGTCAGGGGTTAGTATTAATCAGGGTCAGAAAAGGGATGCCGCCGGGAAGCCCAAGGTCCAAGGGAAAGTGTTTCCAATGAATCAGCAACAAGCGACCGATGATCCATCCGTTATTGGAGGTATTGTTTCTGTGTCTAATGTGAGCGCACGAGCGTTAGTAGATCCAGGATCATCTCATTCATACATTTCTGTGCAATTTGCTTCCATGTTAAATGCTGCATTCGAGTCTTTACCGTACGTGCTAGAGGTGTCGACCCCTATAGGAGAATGCTTGATTTCTGATCAAGTCTTTCGTGCTTGTGATGTGGTTATTTGTGGTCGAGTCCTTTGTGCAGATTTGGTAGTTCTTCCTATCCAAGACTTTGATGTCATTTTGGGTATGGATTGGTTGAGCAAGTTTCACGCTTCTGTTGATTGCCGTAAGAAAACCGTTACTTTTTCTCTTCCCGATGTGCCTAAGTTTGTTTTTGAGGCTAGTCCTCTGAGTAGAAAGGTTCGCTTAATTTCTTTTATGAAAGCGAGACGATTATTGCATAGTGGTTGTGAGGGGTATTTGGCTAGTGTTCTTGATACTAGGAAAGAATCCCCTAGTCTTGATAGTGTTCGGGTAGTTCGGGAATTCCCGATGTTTTCTCTACCGAGTATGATATGCCTCCCGATCGTGAGATAGAGTTTTGTATAGATCTTTTGCCGGGTACGGCTCCGATTTTGAAAGCACCTTATAGGTTAGCTCCCGCAGAGTTGAAGGAATTGAAGGTTCAGTTGCAAGAGTTGCTTAATCGAGGGTTTATCCGCCCTAGCGTTTCCCCGTGGGGAGCACCGGTTTTGTTCGTGCGGAAGAAAGATGGTTCGTTGAGGTTGTGCATCGATTACGGGAAGTTGAATCAGGCTACGGTGAAGAATAAGTACCCTCTACCCCATATTGATGATTTGTTTGATCAGCTTCAAGGGTCCGTTGTGTTTTCCAAGCTTGATTTGAGGAGTGGGTACCATCAGTTGAAGGTTAGATCGGAAGATATCCCGAAGACTGCTTTTCGCACTCGGTATGGTCATTATGAATTCTTGGTTATGCCGTTTGGGTTGACTAATGCGCCGGCCGTATTTATGGATTTGATGAACCGGATTTTCCATCCCTATCTTGATTCGTTCGTGGTTGTTTTCATCGACGATATTCTTGTTTATTCGAAATCTCAAGATGAGCACGAGCAGCATTTGAGGACAGTTTTATCCGTTCTTACGAGGGAGAAATTATTTGCGAAGTTTAGTAAATGCGAATTTTGGCTCGAGAAGGTGTCATTTCTGGGTCATGTGATTTCTAAAGATGGGATTTCTGTGGATCCGTCTAAGATTGAAGCTATAGTGGATTGGAAGAGACCCGAGTCAGTGACCGAGATTCGTAGTTTTCTGGGTTTAGCCGGTTATTACAGAAGGTTTATTGAAGGGTTTTCGAGGATCGCTACTCCGATGACTCAGTTGACCCGAAAGAACGTTCCGTTTGTGTGGACCGAGAAATGTGGCAAGAGTTTCGAGGAATTGAAGAAGAGGTTGACTACAGCACCGATCTTGACTTTGCCTAATGGGAGCGATGGCCTAGTGATTTACAGTGATGCTTCGAAAGAGGGTTTGGGTTGTGTGTTGATGCAGAATGGGAAAGTAATTGCGTATGCTTCGAGAAAGTTGACCCCTAGTGAACAGAATTACCCGACTCATGATATGGAGTTGGCGGCGATAGTTTTTGCGTTGCACAAGTGGAAGCACTACCTTTATGGGGCGAAGTTTGAAATTTTTACGGATCACAAAAGTTTGAAGTACCTTTTCTCCCAGAAAGAGTTGAACAACCGACAGCGCCGATGGATGGAATTGTTGAAGGATTATGATTGTACGATTTCTTATCATCCGGGGAAGGCGAATGTGGTAGCCGATGCGATTAGTAGAAAGTCTTATATGGCTTCGATGATGGCTCGAGAATGGAAAATGCTTGAGGATGTTCGAGATTGGTCTCCTCGCGAATCGAGGCATGGGGCTATTTTTGTGAATATTAGGGTGTCTCCGGCCCTAATTCAGAGAATAAAGGAAGCTCAGAAAGAAGATCCCGAGTTAGTGAAGATAATGGGTAAATTGAAGGAAAAGAATTTCGAGGATTTTTCTTTGAGTTCGAGTGGAGTTTTGACTTTCCGTGGTCGTTTGTGTGTTCCGGATGTTGATGGAATTAAACAGAGAGTTCTTGATGAGGGTCATAAATCGAGGTATACTATTCATCCGGGTAGTACGAAGATGTATCAGGATTTAAAGCAACAATTTTGGTGGATTAATATGAAAAGGGAAATAGCCGAGTATGCATCGAGGTGTTTAACGTGTCAGCAGGTCAAAGCCGAGCACCAGAGACCCGCGGGATTGCTTCAGCCGTTAGAGATTCCCGAGTGGAAATGGGAGCATGTGACTATGGATTTCGTTACGGGACTGCCTCGTACCCGTAGGAAGTATGACAGTGTTTGGGTAATAGTGGATAGATTGACCAAGAGCGCCCATTTCTTGCCTATTGACATCAGATATTCGATGGAGAAGCTTGCGACCCTTTATATTGATGAGATTGTTAGATTGCATGGGGTTCCGGTTAGCATTGTGTCAGATCGAGACCCGAGGTTTACTTCTAGATTCTGGAAGGCGTTTCAAGAAGCTTTGGGTACAGATTTGCGATTCAGTACAGCTTTTCATCCCCAGACCGACGGTCAATCCGAGAGGACTATTCAGATTTTAGAGGATATGTTGCGAGCTTGTGCGATAGACTTTTCCGATTCTTGGGATTCGCACCTACCGTTAGTGGAATTCTCCTACAACAACAGTTATCAGGCTAGTATCGAGATGGCACCGTTTGAGGCCTTGTATGGAAGGAAATGTAGATCGCCTATTTGTTGGGATAAGGTTGGTGAAGCGAAAGTTTTGGGTATTGATTTGCTTCGGGATTCGGTTGAGAAAGTTAAAGTTATCCGGGATAGATTGAAGACAGCCCAGAGTCCACATAAGAGCTATGCAGATAACCGAAGGCGAGATCTTAGTTTTCAGGTTGGTGATTTGGTATTCTTGAAGGTATCTCCGAAGGTGGGTATCCGTCGTTTTGGGAAGAAAGGCAAATTGGCTCCGAGGTTTATTGGTCCGTTCGAGATTCTGGGAAAGGTTGGACTTTTTGCGTATCGTCTTGCGTTGCCGCCATCTTTGGACCGGTTGCACAACGTTTTCCACGTTTCTATGCTTCGGAAGTACGTTCATGATCCGTCTCATGTGTTACCGAGAGTACCGGAGGATATTGAGCCAGATATGTCTTATGAGGAACGACCGGTTCGGATCTTAGATTCCAAGGTCCAAGAGTTGAGGAGCAAGAGTATTGCGTTGGTTCGAGTTCTTTGGAGGAATCACAATATCGAGGAGTCGACGTGGGAGCTTCGTGATGAGATCGAGAGGAAATTTCCGTGGCTTTTTGTTTAAGGTAAGTCTCGTTAAAATTCGGGTCGAATTTTCTTTAAGGGGGAGTGAATGTCACGACCCGAAATATAGGCTCTATTTTATTAGTAATTAAATGATTTTCATTTAAATTATTTGCTTATTTATTTATTTAAATTATTATTTATTTAAATAATTATGTGTGCAATTTATGTGTTATAATAATTTGTGCCTAGCATTTTACTTGAAGTTATTTGGGCTAGTGTAGAAGTGTTGGGTCTTAATTGTTAGTATGGAGTAGTGTGTGTGTGTAGAGTGAGAGAGGGGGCCTAAGTGTAAGTTTTTAAATTAATTTTCCTACTCCCTCCCTACTCCTCATCTTCTCCCTCACCCCATTCTCCTCCCAGCACTCTTCTCTCTCTCCCTCTCAAAAAGGTAAACATTTTCTTCTCCTTCTTCTCTCTTCATTTTCTCCTTCTTCCTCTCATCTTCTCTCATTTCTTAAAACATGAAACGTGTTTAGATCGTCGCTAGGATCGCGTAGAGTCAAAAAGAATCGAAATCCATCAACTTTGAGAATTTGCAAGTAAGTTACTTTTCCCCCATTTTAATGCTAAAATGTTCATATCATGTTTAGATATTGTTTGATGTGTTACATTTTATGAGTTTCGAATTTGTTTGGAATTTATTTGGGTTTTTGATCAAAAATGGTGATTTTGGAATGTTGGGTTTGATTCTTGATTTTGGTTGTTAAATGTTGTTGTGTGAGTCCTTTTAGACTTATGAGTTGTTTTGGTACATTTATATACCAGTTAGAATGTTGGATTTTGGGTGGAAATGTGTTTTGGGTATAAGAATGGAAGAACCCATGTTGTTCTTCCCGATTCTGGCGATTCCGGCATATTGGGCGACCGCCCAAAATCGTATGGGCGACCGCACATCTTTCTGAGAGCTTTTGTTCTTGTTTTGAGGCACTTTGGGCGACCGCACAACCCATCGTGGGCGGCCGCACAGATCTCTGAAAAATGCACATTTTGTTAAATTGTGTGACTAAAGAATGCGTTGTGATCCAATTCTTGGGTGTCCTCCTAGTTGACCTTAGTGAACATTGTAGTGCATTCTAGTGATAGAATTGAGTCCTTTGTGATCAAGTTTGTGTTCGAAATTAAGTAAGTGTTAAGTGTCATTGTTGGAACACTTTATTGATTGGGTTTGATTCCTTTGTGAATAAATACGAGATGGAATTTGATTAAGTATCATTTTCGGAATGTGGTCATCTTTGATGCACGGTTTGTATTGGTTTACCTTTGTGGTGATTTAATTGGAATGGTTCCCTACTTTGGAACCTTAAGTTGTTCATTCATGCTAAATTATTATTACTTAGCATTCATTTGGAAGCCCAGCTGGCATGTTTGTTGCATCGGGCGATGGGAAGGATTATAATGGCAAAGCCAAGTCCATTATAATGTTGACCATTGTTTTGCCCTTACTATACCCCTTCTCCAGATTGGCCTTGGAAAGGATAAGTCAGCGTTCCTTTGTGAATGTATCTGGCTAACGGGCATGACTTTGTGTCATGGTCCTCGTCCCTTGTGACACTTTTATGATTTGGTTCCGGTACCGGGGTTTCTCTTCGGCTTTCATGCTATTATGAAGATGATGATTGGTTGATTATTGAAGCTGCACAGCGATCCTTTATTTGGATGTTCCGGTTTGGAAAACCTTGGCTATATCCTGTTATGTGTTTATTTCCGCTGCTATCTGTTATATGATAATTGCTATGTGCTATGCGATATTTATTATTGCTTATTGTATATTGCATCATAGCATGTCATGTAGTTGCATTAGTAACTTATTGAGATTTATCTCACCCCCTTTCCTTTTATCTTTGTTTTTCCTTAACCCCCCCCCCCCCAGGTGCTAAGGAATAGTCTCGCTGATCACGAGAAAGAGGACGTCGAGGGTGGATCCGTTCTTTTGGGGAAGGTTGATATAGGTTGGTTCCCATTATGTAAATGTGTAACCATTTTGGGGTAGTTGTACCAAACATGACGTCACTAAGGATTGTATATTTTTATTTGATGGGAATAAACTTGTGGAAGTTTATGATCGTTGTATTTAGTCTTTATCAAACTTGGTTTTGTAAAACTTTGGATTATCACTTTTGGTATTAAATGGAATTTTTAACTTCGGTACTTTGGAGTTTATTGTTAGAGTCGACGTCCAGATCGCGGTCCCGGGGCCCACGGGGTCCGGGGTCGCGACAGAACCATCATCGAAGCAACATAAGATTTTCTACTAATCACATCGGCTACCACATTCGCCTTCCCTGGATGATAAGAAATCGTACAATCAAAATCCTTCAACAATTGCATCCATCGGCGTTGCCTATTATTCAACTCTTTCTGGGAGAAAAGGTACTTCAAACTCTTGTGATCCGTAAAAATCTCAAACTTTGCCCCATAAAGGTAGTGCTTCCATTTGTGCAACCCAAATACTATCGCGGCCAAATCCATATCATGAGTCGGGTAATTCTGCTCACTAGGGGTCAACTTCCTCGAAGCATACGCAATTACTTTCCCATTCTGCATCAACACACAACCCAAACCCTTTTTCGAAGCATCACTGTAAATCCCTAGATCATCGCTCCCATTTGGCAAAGTCAAGATCAGTGCGGTAGTCAACCTCTTCTTCAATTCCTCGAAACTCTTGTCACATTTCTCGGTCCACACAAACGGGACATTCTTCCGGGTCAACTGAGTCATCGGAGTAGCAATCCTCGAAAACCCCTCAATAAATCTTCGGTAATACCCGGCTAAACCAAGAAAGCTTCTAATCTCTGTCACTGATTCGGGTCTCTTCCAATCCACTATTGCCTCTATTTTAGAAGGATCCACAGAAATCCCATCTTTAGAAATCACATGACCCAGAAATGACACCTTCTCGAGCCAAAATTCGCATTTACTGAACTTCGCAAATAATTTCTCCCTCGCAAGAACGGATAAAACTGTCCTCAAGTGCTGCTCGTGCTCCTCTTGGGATTTAGAGTAGATGAGTATATCATCAATAAAAACCACCACGAAAGAATCAAGATAAGGATGGAAAATCCGGTTCATCAAATCCATAAACACGGCCGGCGCGTTAGTCAACCCAAACGGCATAACCAAGAACTCATAATGACCATAACGAGTGCGAAAAGCAGTCTTCGGAATATCCTCCGATCGAACCTTCAACTGATGGTACCCACTCCTCAAATCAAGTTTAGAGAAAACCACGGACCCTTGAAGCTGATCAAATAAATCGTCAATGTGCGGTAGAGGATACTTGTTCTTCACTGTAACCTGATTCAACTTCCGGTAATCTATACACAATATTAACGAACCATCTTTCTTCCGCACGAACAAAACCGGTGCTCCCCACGGGGAAACACTAGGGCGGATAAACCCTCGATCAAGCAACTCTTGCAACTGAACCTTTAACTCCTTTAACTCTGCGGGGGCTAACCTATAAGGCGCTTTCGAAATTGGAGCCGTACCCGGCAAAAGGTCTATACAAAATTCTATCTCACGATCGGGAGGCATATCATACTCGGTAGAGAAAACATCGGGAAATTCCCGGACTACCCGAACACTATCAAAATTAGGGGATTCCTTCCTAGTATCAAGAACACTAGCCAAATACCCCTCACAACCACTATGCAATAATTTTCTCGCTTTCAAATAAGAAATTAAGCGAACCTTTCTACTCAGAGGACTAGCCTCAAACACAAATTTAGGCACATCAGGAATAGAAAAAGTAACAGTTTTCTTACGGCAATCCACGGAAGCATGAAACTTGCTTAACCAATCCATACCCAAAATGACATCAAAGTCTTGGATAGGAAGAACTACCAAATCCGCACAAAGGACACGACCACAAATAACCACATCACAAGCACGAAAGACTCGATCAGAAATCAAGCATTCTCCTATAGGGGTCGACACCTCTAGCACGTACGGTAAAGACTCGAATGCAGCATTTAACATGGAAGCAAATTGCACAGAAATGTATGAATGAGATGATCCTGGATCTACTAACGCTCGTGCGCTCACATTAGACACAGAAACAATACCTCCAATAACGGATGGATCATCGGTAGCTTGTTGTTGATTCATGGCATAAACCTTTCCTTGAACTTTGGGTTTCCCAGCGGCATCCCTTTTCTGACCTTGATTATTACCAATTCCTGACCCGGATGCTTGTCCTCTACCTCTCGGGCAATCTTTTACAAAGTGACCCATTTGACCACAATTTGTGCACCTTCCTTGCTTCTTCCAACACCGGTCCTCAGAATGACCTTCCTTTTGACAATACGAACAAAGCCTCCTAATTTGGCTCCCTTGGTTCCCAGAAGTGGTACCCGGGTTCCTTGGGATCGGTTGCCCTCGGAACTGAGATTGTCCCCCAAAGTTACCTCGATTATCAATCCTTGGTTGTGACTTGCTCTGCGCTCCTTGCTTACTCGGGTTGGCCACCTCGGTCTTCCTCTTATGTTCCCCAATATCTTGCTCTATAAGATAGGCACGGTCTACCGCATCCTGAAATGTCACAATCCTCTGGGCTATAAGTTGAGTACGGATGGAGGTCTTCAATCCCCGAATGAATCTCATAGCTTTTTGTTCCTCGGTCCTCACCAAATAGTCACAATACCGGGCTAATTCTATGAACTTAGCCGAATATTGAGCTATAGACAACAAACCTTGCTCCAGGTTGAGTAGCTCGATCTCCTTTCGGTTTTGATCAACAACCGGAATGAAATGCTCCTTGAATTTGCGCATGAACAACTCCCACGCATACACCGTGTGAGTATCATCCCAACTAGCTTTAACACCCTTCCACCAATGCTCGGTGGCTCCCACAAGCTTGTAAGCCGCGAACCGGACCTTGTCCTCATCCGTGCAATCAAATACCTCATAAATCTTCTCCATCGACTCAATCCACAACTCAGCTTTCCTTACATCGGGTTCCCCATCGAATTCAACCGGTTTCAACTTCAGAAATTGCTCCAATCCGTAGCGGGGTGGTGCTTGTTCTACCCTCGAACCTTGATCATGTATGGCCTTCATGGCCGCCTCGAACATGCCTTGAAACATAGCACGTGCTTCTTCCCTTGTGTCATTCTGATTCTGTGCCCCACTAGTACCTCCTCTGTTTCTTCTTCCAGACATTGCGAGTAATTACCTGCATAAGACATCAACCGTTACTCACTCCGAACACAACTACCCACCTAGGTCATACTAGTCCACCTAGACTTATACTTAGAGCCAAACCATAGTCTCTGATACCAACTGTCGCGACCCCGGAACCCCGCGGGCCCGAGACCGCGATCTGGACGTCGACTTAAGACCAAAACTAAGAAATACTGAAGTTAAAAATTCCATTTGATACCAAAAGGTGATGATCCAAAGTTTTACAAATCCAAGTTGTGAAGTTGAAACCGGTTGAATTCAATGGGGAGCCCGTGCTATGTGTCAAGGCATGTTCGAGGCGGCCATGAAGGCCATACATGATCAAGGTCCGAGGGTAGAGCAAGCACCACCCCGTTATGGATTGGAGCAATTTCTGAAGTTGAAACCGGTTGAATTCAATGGGGAGCCCGATGTAAGGAAGGCTGAGTTGTGGATTGAGTCTATGGAGAAGATTTATGATGTGTTTGGGTGCTCGGATGAGGACAAGGTCCGGTTTGCGGCTTACAAGCTTGTGGGAGCCGCCGAGCATTGGTGGAAGGGTGTTAAAGCTACTTGGGATGATACTCGCACGGTGTATGCATGGGAGTTGTTTGTGCGCAAATTCAAGGAGCATTTCATTCCGGTTGTTGATCAAAACCGAAAGGAGATCGAGCTACTCAACCTGGAGCAAGGTGTGTTGTCTATAGCACAATACTCGGCTAAGTTCATAGAATTAGCCCGATATTGTGACTATTTGGTGAGGACCGAGGAACAAAAGGCTATGAGATTCATTCGGGGATTGAAGACCTCCATCCGTACTCAACTTATTGCTCAACGGATTGTGACTTTCCAAGATGCGGTGGACCGAGCCTATTTGATAGAGCAAGATATTGGGGAACATAAGAGGAAGACCGAGGTGGCCAACCCGAGTAATCAAGGAGAGAAGAGCAAGTCACAACCAAGGATCGAAAATCGAGGTAAGTTTGGGGGACAATCTCAGTCCCGAGGGCAACCGATCCCAAGGAACCCGGGTACCACTTCCGGGAACCAAGGGAGCCAAATTATGAGGCTTTGTTCGTATTGTCAAAGGGAAGGTCATTCTGAGGACCGGTGTTGGAAGAAGCAAGGAAGGTGCACAAAATGTGGACAAATGGGTCACTTTGTAAAAGATTGTCCAAGAGGTAGAGGACAAGCATCCGAGTCAGGAGTTGGTATTAATCAAGGTCAGAAAAAGGATGCCGCTGGGAAGCCCAAAGTCCAAGGAAGGGTATTTTCCATGAATCAACAACAAGCTACCGATGATCCATCCGTTATTGGAGGTATTGTTTCTGTGTCTAATGTGAGCGCACGAGCGTTAGTAGATCCAGGATCATCTCATTCATACATTTCTGTGCAATTTGCTTCCATGTTAAATGCTGCATTCGAGTCTTTACCGTACGTGCTAGAGGTGTCGACCCCTATAGGAGAATGCTTGATTTCTGATCGAGTCTTTCGTGCTTGTGACGTGGTTATTTGTGGTCGAGTACTTTGTGCGGATTTGGTAGTTCTTCCTATCCAAGACTTTGATGTCATTTTGGGTATGGATAGGTTGAGCAAGTTTCATGCTTCTGTTGATTGCCGTAAGAAAACTGTTACTTTTTCTATTCCCGATGTGCCTAAATTTGTGTTTGAGGCTAGTCCTCTGAGTAGAAAGGTTCGCTTAATCTCTTTTATGAAAGCGAGAAAATTATTGCATAGTGGTTGTGAGGGGTATTTGGCTAGTGTTCTTGATACTAGGAAAGAATTCCCTAGTTTTGATAGTGTTCGGGTAGTCCGGGAATTTCCTGATGTTTTCTCTACCGAGTATGATATGCCTCCCGATCGTGAGATTGATTTTTGTATAGATCTTTTGCCGGGTACGGCTCCAATTTCGAAAGCACCTTATAGGTTAGCTCCCGCAGAGTTGAAAGAGTTAAAGGTTCAGTTGCAAGGGTTTCTTGATCGAGGGTTTATCCGCCCTAGTGTTTCCCCGTGGGGAGCACCGGTTTTATTTGTGCGGAAGAAAGATGGTTCGTTGAGGTTGTGCTTCGATTACCGGAAGTTGAATCAGGTTACGGTGAAGAATAAGTATCCTCTACCGCACATCGATGATTTATTTGATCAGCTTCAAGGGTCCGTGGTTTTCTCTAAACTTGATTTGAGGAGTGGGTACCATCAGTTGAAGGTTCGATCGGAGGATATATCGAAAACTGCCTTTCGCACTCGTTATGGTCATTATGAGTTCTTGGTTATGCCGTTTGGGTTGACTAACGCGCCGGCCGTGTTTATGGATTTGATGAACCGGATTTTCCATCCTTATCTTGATTCGTTCGTGGTGGTCTTTATTGATGATATTCTTGTTTATTCGAAATCTCGAGAGGAGCACGAGCAGCACTTGAGGACAGTTTTATCCGTTCTTGCGAGGGAGAAATTATTTGCGAAGTTTAGCAAATGCGAATTTTGGCTTGAGAAGGTGTCATTTCTGGGTCATGTGATTTCTAAAGATGGGATTTCGGTGGATCCGTCAAATATTGAAGCTATAGTGGATTGGAAAAGACCCGAATCAGTGACATAGATTAGAAGCTTTCTGGTTTTAGCCGGTTATTACCGAAGATTTATTGAGGGATTTTCAAGGATTGCTACTCCGATGACTCAGTTGACTCGGAAGAATGTTCCGTTTGTGTGGACCGAGAAATGTGACAAGAGCTTCGAGGAATTAAAGGAGAGGTTGACTACCGCACCGATCTTGACTTTGCCTAATGGGAGCGATGGCCTAGTGATTTATAGTGATGCTTCGAAAGAGGGTTTGGGTTGTGTGTTGATGCAGAATGGGAAAGTAATTGCTTATGCTTCGAGGAAGTTGACCCCTAGTGAACAGAATTACCCGACTCATGATATGGAGTTAGCGGCTATTGTATTTGCGTTGCACAAATGGAAGCACTACCTTTATGGAGCGAAGTTCGAGATTTTTACGGATCACAAGAGTTTGAAGTACCTATTCTCTCAGAAGGAATTGAACAACCGACAGCGCCGATGTATGGAATTGTTGAAGGATTATGATTGCACGATTTCTTATCACCCGAGAAAGGCGAATGTGGTAGCCGATACGATTAGTAGAAAATCTTATGTGGCTTCGATGATGGTCTGTGAATGGAAAATTCTTGAGGATGTTCGAGATTGGTCTCCTCGTGAATCGAGACATGGGGCTATTTTTGCGAATATTAGGGTATCTCCGACCCTAATTCAGAGAATAAAGGAAGCTCAGAAAGAAGATCCCGAGTTAGTGACTGTAATGGGTAAATTGAAAGAAAAGAATTTTGAGGATTTTTCTGTTAGCCCGATTGGAGTGTTGACTTTCCATGGTCGTTTGTGTGTACCCGATATTGGTGGATTAAAGAGGCAAGTTTTAGATGAGGGCCACAAATCGAGATATACTATTCATCCGGGTAGTACGAAGATGTATCAGGATTTGAAGCAACAATTTTGGTGGATTAATATGAAGAGGGAAACAGCGGAGTATGTATCGAGGTGTTTAACTTGTCAGCAGGTCAAAGCCGAGCATCAGAGACCCGCGGGATTACTTCAGCCGTTAGAGATTCCTGAGTGGAAATGGGAGCATGTGACTATGGATTTCGTTACGGGACTACCTCGTACCCGTAGGAAGTATGACAGTGTTTGGGTAATAGTGGATAGATTGACCAAGAGTGCCCATTTCTTGCCTATTGACATCAGATATTCGATGGAGAAGCTTGCGACCCTTTATATTGATGAGATCGTTAGATTGCATGGGGTTCCGGTTAGCATTGTGTCCGATCGAGACCCGAGGTTTACTTCTAGATTCTGGAAGGCGTTTCAGGAAGCTTTGGGTACAGATTTGCGATTCAGTACAGCTTTTCATCCCCAGTCAGATGGTCAATCCGAGAGGACTATTCAGATTCTTGAGGATATGTTGCGAGCGTGTTCGATAGACTTTTCTGATTCTTGGGATTCGCACCTACCGTTAGTAGAGTTCTCTTACAACAACAGTTATCAGGCTAGTATCGAGATGGCACCGTATGAGGCCTTGTATGGAAGGAAATGTAGATCGCCTATTTGTTGGGATGAGGTCGGTGAAGCGAAGGTTTTGGGTATTGATTTGCTTCGGGATTCAGTTGAAAGGGTTAGAGTTATCCGGGATAGATTGAAGACAGCCCAGAGTCGACATAAGAGCTACGCAGATAACCGAAGACGTGATCTTAGTTTTCAGACCGGTGATTTGGTATTCTTGAAAGTGTCCCCGAAGTTGGGTATTCGTAGGTTTGGGAAGAAAGGCAAATTGGCTCCGAGGTTTATTGGCCCGCTTGAGATTTTGGGAAAGGTTGGACTTCTAGCGTATCGTCTTGCGTTACCGTCATCCTTAGACCGGTTGCATAATGTTTTCCACATTTCTATGCTTCGGAAGTATGTTCATGATCCGTCTCACGTGTTACCGAGTGTACCGGAAGATATTGAGCCCGATATGTCTTATGAGGAACGACCGGTTCGGATCTTAGATTCTAAAGTCCAAGAGTTGAGGAGCAAGAGTATCGCGTTGGTTCGAGTTCTTTGGAGGAATCATAACATCGAGGAGTCGACGTGGGAGCTCCGAGATGAGATCGAGAGGAAATTTCCGTGGCTTTTTGTTTAAGGTGAGTCTCGTTAAAATTCGGGTCGAATTTTCTTTAAGGGGGAGTGAATGTCACGACCCGAAATATAGGCTCTATTTTATTAGTAATTAAATGAATTTTATTTAATTATTTACTTATTTATTTATTTAAATTATTAACTATTTAAATATTTATGTGTTATAATAATTATGCCTAGCATTTTATTTGAGTCATTTGTGCTAGTGTAGAAATGTTGAGTCTTAATGGTTAGTTGGGAGTGTAGAATTTGTGTGTAGTGTAAGAGAGGGGGCCTAAGTGTAAATGTTTGAAATTATTTCCCTACTCCCTCCCTATTCCCCTCACCTCCCTCACCTTCTCCCTCACTCTTTCACTCATCTCCCAGAAATCTCTCTCTCTCTCTCCAAGTATTGGGTAAGTTTTTCTTTGTCTCTTCTCTCTTCATTTAAACCTTCTTCCTCTCATTATTATTCATTTCTTAAAACGTGAAACATGCTTAGATCGTCGATAGGATCATAGGAAGCCAAAAAGAATCGAAATCCATCAACTTTGAGAATTTGCAAGTAAGTTACTTTTCCCCCATTTTGATGCTAAAATGCTCATATCATGTTTAGATAATGTTTGATGTGTTATATTTGAAGTTTGATTGAGTTTTGAATTTATTGAGAATTTATTTTGGGTTTTGATCAAAAAATGGTGAAATCTTGAATGTTGGGTTTGATTCTTGATTTTGATTGTTAAACGTTGTTGTTTGAGTCTTTTTAGACTTATGGGTTGATTTGGTACATTAGTATGTGAGTTGGAAGGTTAGATTTTGGGTTGAATGTGTTTTGGGTTTGAAAATGGAAGAACCCATGTTGTTCTTCCCGATTTCTGGCAATTCGGAAGGTTGGGCGGCCGCACAAAATTGTCTGGGCGACCGCGCATCTATCTGAAAGCTTTTGTTCTTGTTTTGAGGCTTGTTGGGCGACCGCACAGTCCCGTTTGGGCGGCCGCACAGATCTCTGAAATTTTACATTTGTTGTTAAGTTGTGATTGAAGAACACGTTTTGGTCTAAGCCTTGGGTGTCCTTCTAGTTGACCTTAGTGAACATTGTAGTACACTTTAATGATAGAATTGGGTCCTTTGTGATCAAGTTTGTGTTTGAAATTCATTAATTGTTAAGTTGGATTCTGGAGCACCCTTATTGTGTATTGTTGGTTCATTTCATCTTCTTGGTGATTATTTGGCATGGTTCCCTACTTTGGAATCCTTTGTTGTTTATCGCGCTAGTATTTTATTACTTAGCCTTTACGTGAAATCCCAGCTGGTATTGTGTGTGTGTTTGGGCGATGCGAAACATTATGATGGCACGGCCAAGTCCATTGTGATGTTGACCATTGTTTTGCCCCCTTATTACCCTCCTCCAGGTTGGCCTTGGATGTGAGAAGAGCTAGCTCCCTTGTGTGCATTTTAGCTTTACTTGGAGCATGACTTTGTGGCATGTCTCCCGTCCTTTGTGACACTTCATTTGGTTATTGGTTCCGGTACCGGGGTTTTCTCTTCGGCTTTTATGCTATTATGAAGATGATGATTAGTTGATTATTGAAGCTGCGCAGCGATCCTTTATTTGGATGTTCCGGTTTGAAAAACCTTGGCTATATCCTTTGTTATGTGTTTATTTCTGCTGCTATCTGATATATGATAATTGCTATGTGCTATGTGATAATTATTATTGTTTATTGCTTAGTGCATCATAGCATGTCATGTTGTTGCATTAGTAACTTATTGAGATTTATCTCACCCCCTTTTTCTTTTATCTTGTTTTTCCTTAACCCCCCCCCCCCGGTGCTAAGGATTAGTCTCACTGATCACGAGAAAGAGGACGTCGAGTGTGGATCCATTCTTTTGGGGAAGGTTATTATAGGTTGGTTTATATTATCTAAATGTGTAACCATTTTGGGATAGTTGTACCAAACAATGACGTCACTAAGAATTGTATATTTGTATTTTGTTGGGCATAAACTTGTGGAAGTTTATGATAGTTGTAATTAGTTTTTATCAAACTTGGTTTTGTAAAACTTTGGATCATCACCCTTTTGGTATCAAATGGAATATTTAACTTCAGTATTTCTCAGTTTTGGTTTTAGAGTCGACGTCCAGATCGCGGTCTCGGGCCCGCGGGGTCCGGGGTCGCGACATGGATTCTCTGTTGTGGTATAAAACCTCCAAACACAAAAAGATCGTAAGAATATAATGTGCAAATCCAACAAGCAAGAACAATAAAAGAAGCAAAAATCGTAAAGAGACACAAAGAATTGTTTACCCAGTTCATCAGTATTTTTTACTACGTCTGGGGGAACTACAAAGCCAGGATCTTGCACTATAATATGTTAAATATGAGTTACAATGAGTTATGAGGCGGAACCCTGCTTATATACACAAACTAGAATGAGTGCAAACCCTAGATGGAGAAGGAATCCCGAAATCTGCTCTAAAAAACAGCATGGTCCAAATCTGCCTCTACAAGCAGGCGAGCGCCCGCCTTACGCGGGAGAGCGCCCGAGCCAAAACTCTGGAAAAACCAAGGCTACTGCCCAAGCGGGCGAGCGCCTGCCCTCTACCCGAGCGAGAGCCCGGTCCACTAGCCTTCCTGATGCGAATTTCTTCCATTGCTCCGATCGCTAGTTCCCAGTTGGTCCTCTATTCCAACAATCTCCCACCTAAAGATCAACCGCATACAAACCCTGTATCCGTCTTCAACCCATCCTTATTTCCGTGCTAGTGCTCACCTCGATCATGGTAGTGCCTTCCTCCTTCTCTATTCTACAAGCCCTGTTAAAGCTATGCATAGCTTCCACTTATCAAGGTTTACGACCTTGGTCAACATGTCAGCCGGGTTCTCCGATCCTTGAATCTTCTCTAGCCTTAAGATCTTCCTCTACAAGAGATGTCTGATGTAATGAAACCTCAGCTCGATATGCTTCATCCTAGAATGAAACACTAGATTCCTAGCTAGATGTATTACACTCTGACTGTCACTGTAGAGAGAATTACCACTTCGCGTCTTCCCAAGTTCACCCAAGAAATTCTGCAACCATACCATCTGTAGACACCCCGCCTTGGACCGCTCAACCCGATTGCACATTTGATCTTGTGTTTCTCCCCATTTTAAGTGTTTCTCGTTAGTTTCTGTCACTTCCGTTAAGTTCCTAACTGACTTCGTTAAGTCCAGGGACTAAACTGAATAACAGGGCTGACTTTCTAGTCCATTCTGTCAAAATCGCCTTCTCTGAGTCGCGCGCCTCCGACAGGAGGATCCAGACACGTGCGCCTCCCGCCCCCAAAGCAGGAAGCGCGCGCCTCTGGGTGTCGGTTACAGATTTCTGGCCAGGATTCTCTCCCTTGCTCAATTTACAGGATTTTGCCCGGAAAATATTTCTTGGTGACTGAGTTTTGGCACCAAAAACATCTCTCATTCACCTATAAAAATCCCCCTTTACCTCCATTTTCAAGGACCTTTGGCTCTCAATCTTACATTCTCAATAAGACACTAAAATTTCACACTTACAAAGCATTTCCAAAGGATTTCTCTAAAGAATTCATCAAGAAGTGTTTGAAGTCTCTTGAAGTCTAGGTAAAGTTATTTCTTTCCTCTTCTTAACTTCATCTCTTTTCTCTTTCTTTTTGTTTTATCAAAGTGCAATCACCCAAATCATTTTGGGACATGACTCTAATGATCACCTCATCTCATTGAGGTCGGTTAAATAGTTATCTCCTACATTCCAAACTCTATTTTAAAACCCTTTTTTATGATTTAAAGAAGAAGAAGAAGAACGTTTATTATTCATGTAGATTTTGATCAAGCAAGACCAACTTTAGTTGGGCGAGATGGGTGTTTCGGTACTTCCCATCTCGTAACCTAACCCCCGAACCTCAAAACAAAGAATCTATGTTTTCGTAATCAAACTTAGGCTATTATCAATAGGTTTTTCTTATGTTCCTCAAAACATAGGTGGCGACTCTAAAAACAAGTTAGACATCCTAGGATAATTCACGCGCTCTAGCCAAGCCGTGGTTCCCCCGGGGTATCTACACCATCTCTTTACTTGCCTCTGTCACTGCCATATACTCTGCTTCCGCAGTAGACTGAGCCATGATCTTCTGCAATTTAGAAACCCAGGAGATAGTCGTACCACCCAATGTAAACATATAACCCATAGTACTTCTCCTCTTATCAAGATCACTTGATGCCAAATCCGCATCAACAAAACCTGCTAGCAGTACATCCTTGGTTGAGAAACATAGAGCCTTACCAGCAGTACCCTTTAAGTACCAAATGATCCATTTAACCGCTTCCCAATGCTGCTTCCCTGGGTTGCCATGTACCAGCTGACTACTCCCACCGCATGTGTAATGTCCAGCATTGTACACACCATTGCATACATTAGACTCCCCACTGCCGAAGCATATGGAGTCTTAGCCATCTTGTCACGCTCCTCCTTGGCTTTAGGTGAGTCCTTTTCGGATAGCTTAAAGTGTGTTGTTCAAATAGATTCCTAGATCATAGAATTAGTTAATCCCAATCATGTTTGCACTTAGGATCCCCCAATTTTATTAGAACCTTTTTAGGTACCCTTAGAATTCTTTGTGACCAGCACAGGTGTATTTCAACTCTTCATTCAAGACAAACCATCAAGAGGAAGCAAATCAGCAGACCAGTTAACATTGTTGCCGATCAACTTGCCACACAAGTTGCCGATCAACTCCATTCTCAACATGCCAATATAACAGACAGTCTGCACTGTCAGTCAGGTGACATCATTTCATTAAAGTCAACCTTGCTGATTGTCTCTGTACTGTCTTATCAGAAAGTGGTTTACCTGCTCTGTCATGATTATGCGCCATCTGACACATAGCTACTTTTAGCTATACTTTGTCTCTACTTGCTTTTTGCAGGTAACCGGTTGAGACAAAACGGTTTTACCCATCAGACTTTTCAGGCATGCGTATCTTCGCCATTGGATACTGCATTAAATGCTCCTCACCTACCCAGCTGGAAATTCAAATATTATCCTTCTTCAACAAGCTAAGACATTAACTCCTCCTATAAATAGAGGACTCAGTGCATTGAAGAAGGTTGGTGATTTTAGTGCATTGAAGAGAGTTGGTTGTTTGCAGCATTCATTGAAGCTCAAACATTCCATGTCCAGATAATCATTAGATCATTTAATAGGACATACACTTGTGCACAAACTCAACAACATTGTTAGTATTCCCGATCTAGATCATCTTAAGGAATACGTTGTTTGAGTCTTTCACACACCCACTTGAGTGAGATAAGTTCTTTTGAACTTGCCGCTCAAATACACTTGGTCAGATATTTGTTTTACGATTCATTACCTATCTCTAGAATTTAGTCTTTGTATCCGGGAAAGCCGTGCTTGTAATAGACTAGGGATATTTAATAGTGCTCTTAACCCAAATCCAAGTTCTGACCAAACTTGGTAGAGGACGTAGCAGTATTTACACTGTGAACCTCTCCAAATCTCTGTGTCTTCTGTTACTTACTATCCTTGCCGGTTGGAACTCTATCACCGGCAAATCATTATTGTTCTTGCTGATTCATCATTATTTCCTTTGACCAATCTCTTGAAACTGCATTGAACTTTTGGAAACAACTTTGTGTTTAAACTAAGCTCTAAAAATATTTTATACACTGATTTTGTGTGAGTTAAAATTAAGTCATATTTTACCCGCTGCGCTTACTGATAATAGTTTGCAAATTGATAAGTGACTTTGCATTTATAAGTGTTTCTTCGAAAAGTTTTAAAAAGGCTATTCACCCCCCCCTCTAGCCTATTTTCCTACCAATTGGGCCTAACAATTGGTATCAGAGCTTGGAATTTTGAAAGAAATTTCCAAGCTTTGCAGCTTGTATTGCCGATACCATGGCAGGAAATATCATGCAGTCGTTCAACATCACTACCATTCCGTTGTTGAACGTCAATGAGTTTGGTGTCTGGAAATCTCGTATGATAAAGTATATGAACTCAATCGATGACCGATTAATGAAAGTAATAGAAGGTGGTCCAATCATTCCTCTAAAGGTCTCAACCACCTACCGACCAATTCCTTCCACTCCTCTGACTGCTCATGCTGATCAAGACACTGAACAAGAAACGCATGTTCAAGTTGATGAAACCTTGATTGAAAAACCAAGAGAAGAATGGACTGATGAAGACAAACTCTCAGTTGCTTTAGATGGAAAGGCGTGCCATATTATCTCATGTGGATTGGACGACAAGCAATATAAACTGATTGACTTGTGCTCCACGGCTCAACAATGCTGGAACAAACTCCTTGCATACTTTGAAGGAGATGAGCAGGTGAAAGACAACAGACTCTACGACTGCATTGCTGAGTTTGAATCTTTCAAGAAACTAGATGGTGAATCTCTCAGAAGTGCCTACGACAGATTCTGCGAGGTAAGTAATTTATGTGCTTCATTAGGTAAAGTGTATACTATGAAAGATCTTAATATTCGTTTTCTAAGCTCTTTAGGAAATGAGTATGATACTAAGGTCACTGCTGTTAGAGAAGTTAGAGACTTAAACAATCCCTCTATTCAGAATCTTGTATCTAGTCTGTTCTTGTATGAAAGAGAACTGCAAAAACTTAATGTTCTCGATAAAAATTTCAAAAACTTGTCTCTATCAGCTCAATCTCAAGTATCCTTTCCTTCAACCAAATTTCCTCCTATAGATCCCCATCAAACACCCAGCTGTTCAAAAACCTCAGAAACACCTTCAGAACAAACAATGGAAGAAGACGAATTTGCCGCCTTCGCTAGAAACTATAAGAGGTTCAAAGACTTCAAAAGGATGCAAAAAGGAAGTCACCAGCAACAAAAATCTTTTACACCACCATTTCAAAAATCAGCAAGCTACAACAAACCAAGTACTAGTGCTACCGATGGCAAAACAGCAAAGGTGATCTTGTCTGCTTCAACTGCAGAAAACCTGGTCACTTTGCCTCAAAATGTCCTCAGCCAAAGTATGAATACGTGAGGAAATCAGTAAACAAGAGATACCCAAAGTCTTGAAGTTATGTTGCCGATGATAGCACAGAAAAAGCCTTGCCTCTCTGGTGTGAAACCGATTCAGACGAAGATGCCGATGAAGAAGCAGATGCCGATGTAAGTTTCATTGCATTAGATTCAGATGATGCCGATCTTTCATCCTTGTCGACTCCAATCTACCGAGATCCCTCGCCGCCAAAGACTCCAGTCAAAGAAATACCAACTGGAAGAGCTCAACCATACTTCAAGGAAGTAAGCATCAAAGCAGGAAACCCAATAGGATACAAGGTTCATCAAGTGGGAACTTCACTCTATGGACAGTGTAACTCTTCTCACTTCAATGCCTCTAAAACAAAACCCTTGCCGATGACAAGAAAATTCTCATTCACCGAACATCCCAATATTGCCAAAAGCCTTTCAAAACCCATCTCTTCCCTACCTGACTTCTCACCTGAACCAATTCTCTCTACTCCCAAAGATTCAGCCGACCCTCTTCCAGAATTATCTAAGGCTGAGATGGTAGAGACAATGGATGAACTTTTTATTGATTATGAGAAGCTGAGTAGCGTTCATAAAGTGATGGCTGCTGATTTCAAAAGAATTTCTAACAAGAATAGCTCGCTTATGTCTGAACTCTCAGTTCTCAAAGGACACAAGCTTGAGTCTATTTCTCTAAAGAAAGAAAACCTGGATCTCAAATGCCAAGTAGCAGTGTTGATAGCTCAGATCAAAGATCTTGTGAAAAGAAACAATCATCTCTCAAGGATTGTTGATTCTTACACAAAATCTAGAGTTGCTGTTGAAGCAATCCTACAGAACCAAATGTCATATAAGGACCAATCTGGGATAGGATTTGATTCCAGCAGCAGTAGCTCTACTGAAACTTGTGAGACCGAGAAAAAGGATGAGAAAGTTGAATGTATTCCTGTTAACCCAGTGCATAAGGATGCTAAGCCAATATACAGTGCTGTGGCAATGAAGTATCCTAAGAACCAGAACAAAAGGAATGATAAGCACAAACAAAGATATGTTAAGGTTGCTGATACTGAGTCTGCCGATAACGGTATTCTTGGTGAATACATCAGCAGAGCAAGTGCTGCCGATCTAACCTCCTCTGTTGCCGATGGACAAGTACCTAAAAAGGTAACTGCCAAAGGTAAACAGAATGGAAAGAAAGGAAACACTAGCACCTTAAACCTACTAAGTTTGTGCCTGCTCAATTCCCTAGTTCTGCCGATGCACTGACTAAACAGAATGATGTTCTACCGACTCCACAGCCTATCAGTCAAGTGAGATGTTCTAATTGTTTTGATTATGGTCACAAGGCTCATGAATCACCTATCTGGACCCACTAAGGTTTCATCCTCTAGTGGTGGCCAGATATGGTTGCCAAAGAGGAACTAACCCTCGGACCCAAGAATAAGGGGGACCATAAGCATACCGTTTTATTTCAGGAATGCTTCATGGCCTCAACTGGTGCAAGCAAGGATTTGTGGATTCTAGATAGTGGCTGTTCAAGACACATGACAGGATTTGCAGATCTACTTGCCGATATCTCAGAAGCATCAGGTCCCCCAGTGGTTTTCGGTGATAATGCCAAAGGAAAAATCATCGGTATTGGTACCATCAAGAGAGGTGCAGTCACTGTACAGAAGGTCTCTCTAGTAGATGGTCTGAAACATAACCTTCTATCAATATCACAATTCTGTGATAAAGGAATGCAATGTGTATTTACTACTTCCAGTTGCTATGTGAAAGACATTGCTTCCAATGAAACTCTTCTCACTGCCAAACGTAAAGGTACCATTTATGCAGTAGATTTAAGTACTATTACTGGTGTTACTAATGTTTGTTTTGTAGCTAAGAACATCAGTGAGAAATCATGGCTATGGCACAAGAGACTCAGTCACTTGAACTTCAAGTTGATGGTAGTGGTGCCCTAGGCACGTTTAATAAACGTTGTAATTGTTATCATTTATTTCATATCAATAAAGAGATGTTTTGATTATTATTGTTGTTCATGTTTACTTATAATAATCCCTGTCCCTAGTACTTATTAAGCACTAGTATAAAGGCTAAATGATCATGGGATGATCATGTTAGATTTATGGGTACTTGTTTGGAACAAGGTACTGGACATGACCCGCTGTATGAGATTTATGTCATGGTCTATGTCATACATATATCTCATATTTGTTATGTCATTTGAATCCTTAGACATGAAGTTATTATAGTCTTCCACTTGATGAACATTGTGTTTGACATATTCAAACGCTACCTTAACACGGTAGTTATAAAGGGTATGATTGGCATAATCGGATTCCCGTTGGGAAGAATAATAAGCTAAATGGATTTGTCCCTCTACGGAGAGATGTCAAGCTTGGGCCTCTCGTAGGAATGATGTTGATGAAATGTTCGGCCGGACTCAAAGAATTGATTGGATCAATGTCATTTGGATTATCAACATATTCGTAATCGAGAAAGTATTGAACGAAACAAGTTGACTCTTTGACCATGACTTTTGTTCATGACATCGTGGACAAAGGGATTGTGACATATTCTAAAGGAATGCGAACTTGTATCTAGTTATACTATTTTGGTAGGTATGATGTTTGCTAGAACCTAATCATATCTTATGGGATCATGTTTGAGCCCATTGCCAACTTAGTATAATCCTAGAGGGTCCACACACAATAGAACAATCTTAAATAAAAAGGACTATATTGGCATTTAGGGTCGGAGGACTTCCAAGGAATTTCTGGAAAGTTCTGGGCCTCCTGGTCAACCAAGCGGGCGCTTGGGTTTGCACCAGGCGGGCGCCTGAACAAGCTAGAAAAAATTGGACTTTTGTCCAAATGAGCGGGCGCTCGGGGGGTACCAGGCGGGCGCCCGGTATTCCGACTGGAATTTCCTAATCGATTAGGAAAGGTTTTTGGCACAAGATTCCTATTTGGAATAGGTCTTAATTGTGTATAAAAACACTAATTCGGCCAGACCATATGAACAAGTGCTTTTGTGAGTCTCAAAGAGTTTGAGAGAGATTTTATTTTGTTCTAAGATATCATTGATTGAGGAACAAAAATAATTCACAAATAAATTCCATATAGTTTCTTTATTGTATTGTGAACTGTGTTTCATAATATTGGTCTAGCAACCAAGATCAAAGAAGTTTCCTTTGATATTCGTTCGAAGTGTGGATACTGCTAGAGGGTGAAAATCATCATCTTCAAAGTTCGTGTTCAAGCTTTGTGATCGTGATCAAGTCTTCAAATCTCCACCAAAGACCAGAGAAAATTTGATAGCCATCAGGGTTAGTTTTTCCTTTATTCATCATGTCGTATTTGATTTAATCATATGAACGGATCCATGGGTTTGGGTTCTTAAAATTTTAATTGCTAAATTCCGCTGCGCATGTTACTTGGAAACCCAACAGTGGTATCAGAGCCCCGTTCATGTTGATTAATTCAATACTTGGATCATGTTGTGTATATAAATTGTTTATGTGCCAAGCATGATATGATTATTGGATTATATGATGTTTATGTGTTTTTGTGATTTTATGTGGTTTATTGTTTTTTCCAACTTTAATCGCACAATTCAATCGCAATAAAAAAAAATTATGGTGGATTTCTGAATTATTTCGATTATTGATTTTGCTTGGATCAAAGTTTTAATAATCGGGGAAAAATAATTTTGAGAAAAATTTTTCGAACTTTAAAATTCTATACTATTCTGGCCATTCAAGCGGGCGCCTGGTCCTTTGCAGGCGGGCGCTCGGTGGTCAAGATTTGTTCTGATTTTGGTTAAAATCTGAATATTGAATTTTCGATAAATTCAACAAAACCAGTAACAGAACCAGTCCAGACTTGTTGATCTGGAATGGGTTTTGGTAGTTGTTTTGTGTGTGGATTTTGGTTTGATTTTCCTATTTGTTTTAGTCTTGTGTTTCCTAGATTGGTTCAAGTTTTGGATGGCTAATCTGCGTTCATCGAGATTGTGTTTCCCAAAAATTGATCGTAATCAAAGTTTCAAAGATAAAACGAAGTTAGAATTATGAAGAGTCATAATTGCTAAAATTGAGAACAAAGTTCTTGATTCAATGATTGGAGATCCATGTGGAATTGTGAATGCAATTGGCCTACGTTCATCGAGACCATCTATTGCTTAGTTTCGGCCACATGGGACTACTTTCTTGTTTCTTGAATTA